>JBCJKF010123901.1:0-10160 GCA_039654545.1 Plocamopherus ceylonicus | reverse complement strand
TAACCTCGAGAACCGAGGTATATTCGAAATAGACAAAATTTTCCTAATACTTACCAAACAAAGTGCAGTTAATATTTTAATAAGGATTTAATACATATAAAATAATGTGTGTGTATATATATAATTTTTTTATAAGATTTATATTTAATGCATTAAATTAAATTAAGTAAATATTACATTTAGCGCATTATATTAAATAATATATATGTATTTCCACATTTTTTGATGAGAATATATGACGAATGGCGGGAATTGAACACGTGTCCGTTGCTTAGCGACAAATAAGCAAACATGGCATAGCTTCCATCTAAGGAAAGAATGGCAAATTTTTAACGTTTTACCGAATCATTTTATATTGTTCAAAATTTTTTAAGAGGGAAAGTAGCTTCTCTGTGTTTTAATAATTATTTCTCATCAAATCATAATCATTGAAAATTGTATATTTGAATTTTTCATCAGAAATGACAAAATGCATAAAAAAGGAGGTTAATCTAAAGAGCAGCAGTGAGTATTTATATTATCAAGTCGCGTGAATATTTTGACTTGCACAGTCGGAATGTTAAAATTGTAAATCATTATTTACAGCCTACAATCAAAAGGGAGAGAGATATTATAATCAAATAATAGCGTACAATTCGATGAGCAAACATTTACGACGGGTTTTATCGGCGAAAAGTGTTATCGATTCGAGAAATAAAAATTACTTGTTAAAGAAACAGCGATGCAAGGTACAAAAAACCAACGATGAGACAATCTGTTTGAATCCGAAAAAGATAGACGATGTGATCAATAGATTAGCCTATGATACTCTACACCATCCTAGGGTAAAGTTTAGCATATAATTAGCATACAAGCTTTGATAAATTACAAAAAATGAGTGACGAAATGCTGTATAATTTTTCAATTATTAATTGCGTGTGATTTCGAAAATTAGATGTTCAATAATAAAAAATAATTTTAAATAGTTAATTTTAAATTTTGATATAGGATATATTAAGAATAAGTTTGAAGTATGCGAATGGTTGCAATTGCAATTCAGATCATCAGCAATCGAAAGTTTTTAGTGGCCGAACATGTTGCGAACAAATGAGTCATCGATCGACTTCGAAAAGTTGTAGAACAGTGTCACCGGCGACGATATGTTCGCCGAGATGTAAAAGAGTTAAGATGAGTTCTGCTAACGGAAAAAAATCAAAATGCGTGCGAGAGATTTCTCGTATAATCGATCCATCGACATACTATTCACAACAGAGGTGAGATTGTGTTAAATATTAAAGTTTCGAAATACTATAATTTACGCTTTGACTTTCAAAATTTTCCATTGCTTTCCACAATTTTCCACGCGCTCTTAAAAATTCATAGAATTTGCATTCAAGTCGAACTATTTATCTTGTTTCTTTCTTATTCCTGTAGAAAATATAAGTACGAAGAAGAATCATTGTTCCCTTGCACAACTGCTGCATTAGATTCATCGGTACTTAAATCAGAATCTCAATCTCTGATACAAGAAATAATTGATCGTCGCTCGATATCCTCGAATGTCTCACAATGCTATGATTGCGATTACGATGACCAATCTGTCGAATTAAAACACGTTTCAAAAGAACTCTTATCTCCAAAAAAGGAAGAGAAGGAATATGTCAAATTCATCTATAACATTACCAAAGAAATAATAGAAAAAGGTTTTTATACCGATAAAGAATTGCGGAATGTATTCAAGAAGCATATTGATTTATATAAAGGAATATTAAATATGGTATGAATAATAATGTGTTATCGTATGAATGAGAAAAAAAGTAATGTTTCTCAATGTCAATATCTTACAAACAACTTAAAAAAGATTACCTACATCTTTCAACATTTATTATGAGATTTTTAAGTCGATCTTATTTTTCGCAATATAAAAGATTTTCAGCCAAAAATTTTGTATAAATCTTTTCTTCATTCTAGAATAAAATGCTACAAGAGATTTATCAGTTAAAAATTTCCTTGAACATGACGGATGATTCAGACACCGACGACGAATTGGAGGAGCTGATTAACGCACAAAAATTGTTGAGCATATCGGAGATTAGGCCGCCCACACCGCCAAAAATTCTGGATGACAATAAAGTGATGGAGAAGCTGGAGTCTTATCGAAATATGACTCAGAGATCGCAAGAACAATATTGCATCAAGTCAGTAACATTGGTCGATGCGAATCCCGATCTATTTGTCACGGAGAGAGATGTGCTGATATCGTTGGTGGAAGTGGGTATCGATCCCAAACAGGTTCAACATATATGCAAGAATCTGCGCTGCAAGAGCAGAGATAATAATATGGTAAGATAATTTGATGAATTCCTTATATTACGAAGTAATGTTCGCTATCTTCTTTATTTAGATGCAAATAACAAAGGAAGTTTCATATCCTTTGAATTTGGAAGTGAACGATTTAGAGAAATTACGAAATAGCAATAGACAGATTTCTCCCGAGATTGAAATAGTCAAAAGCGCTCACGATTCTGATGCGGATAATTCGCCTAGCTCTTTGGAAGAACAAGATATCCATTTCAAAGTGAACTTAGTATCCACACAACAAGAGACAGAAGTTGAGACACAAAAGGAGATAAAATCTGAAACTAAACTCGAAAATGACAAAGTGGACTCGTAAAATGAACTGTTAAATATTTTTATGTTTTACCGGAAACTCGTTTCTATTTCTGTTGTTAAGAAACATTTGATTTCAATGCAATAATCGTTATAATATTGCTTTTGTATGTATATAATGCTTGAATAACTTACTACATTAGCAATGAAATAAACATTGGATATGCAATTTTTCAGTTCATGTAAAAGAATACGATTCGCTTGTCATTTAATACGCCGATTTTACTAATGTAGTATAGGAATCGAGCACACTAATTATCATCTTATTCACGTACACGTTTCTTTTATTCATATATATATTTCTTTTCTTACATTGAATTTCACCATACATCTGTATGAGAATTTGTTGCATTTCGAACAAGCTGAATTCTCAACAGAGATAAAATATACACAGTGAAAAAATAGACATATATATTTATACCTGTACATATACAACCTCTTTTGTGCATATCTATGTACAGATATACAAATGTTACACGTTTGTACAACAGGAGATCTTTACATGATACATCATTTGGACATATCTTTAATGTATATATTATAGCATAATTTTTCTTGCTAAAGAGAGACAGGCTAAGATAGCTGCATATGTATTATGCATTTTGTTTGCTTTTTTACAGCTACTGGCTCTGCTTGTGCATTCATTTTGTACATGAGTTTCATTTCCTTTATCCGCTATATAACTGAAGTATCTTACAGTTATTTAACATCGAGAAGGTAACTAAAAAATATTTCATTTGGTATCTACCTGCGATAGACTTCAATAAATGAATAAATGTCAACTACGAATATAATGGCGGTGGTTCTTTCGTCACCTATATGCAAAAACAAGTTATATAAAATGTTCAATATAACATTTCATATAGCTGATATGTTCAATATAACATTTCATATAGCTGATATATTAAATATAACATATTAAAATAAATTGCATTTATTTTCGAGCTACATGTTTTCATATTTAATTATATTATATTATGTAAATTGAGAACTTTTTGTACTATGCATTGTACTATGCACTCTCAGTACAAATAAACTAATATATTCTATAAAAATTCGATAAAAATTAATTAGAGAGACTTTGTAAAATTAATACTATATTTTTTTCAGATTAATATAACAAAATGTCTAAAAATTTATTCTATTAATTATTCTATAAAAAATACATGAAAACATATACACTCGAAAAACAAAAAACAAACAAAAAAAAAAATGTATATATGTATACAATGTGCGTGTGCTAACACACATTAACTGATACTAAATCTCGTTTAACAATTGCTTATAAATATTGAGTCGTTTTTTATAGCGTTAAAAAAGATTAATACGATACATGCAACCACTCATTAGCTACCATCAGACGCGTTTGAAGAAGAGTCTTCGAGCTCCGGCGCGTTTGGACTCCTGTTCAATATGCGCATGAGTTCTGTTACGTGTCTTACTGTAAAATCAGGTTTGGGATCATCTCCTGAAAGACGAGGTTTATCTGCGATGGGTATCCACACAGTCCCGCGTAATCCAGCCTCGATGCCACCTACATATTGATAATTTTACAGCTCGTTCTAGCTTTTGTTTTCTTTTAATAAATGTGTTTTCAAATTATCTCTCTTTTCTCTTCTTTCTGTACAATAACAAAATTGTTAAAACAAGTTTTATTACCTAAAATATCTGTCTCCAGTTTATCTCCGACCATGATGCATTCGTCGGGTCTCACGTTCAAAAAGTGGCAGGCTTTGTGAAATATTTCCGGCTCCGGTTTCTCCCACGGCAAATCAGCGGACACCAGGATAACGTCGAAGTACTGCTCCAGTGACAGTTTGCGTATTTTCTCCCACTGAGCGTTCGACGGGCCATTGGTTATTAGCCCCAACAGGTATTTTTTTCTTAATTGACGTAGCATGGAAACTGTATTCGGCGCCAGCACCATATAATGGTATCTTAAATAGAGCCATCTTTCGTAAATCCTTTTTGCTAACGACGAGTATTTGTCGCCCAGCGCCTTGCTCCACAAAATGGTGCGCCAAGCATCCAGAGTAAGAGTCACGTTGTCCGGACATTTTCTGAATTGCTTCAAATAAGCGGATGTTATTTTGGCAGACGCCTCTTCCGGGATGCCATAATTCCGTGTCAATTCCTCAGCAAGCTGCAGGTAAATATATATGCAATAAGAATCGTTAGTTATCTTTCAGAGTCCAACGTTTTGTGATAATAAAGAATGATGAAAATGAAGAACTGAAAATGTGAAGAAAAAGATAAAAGAATAAGATTTCCACACTCAATAAAAATGTGCATAAATCAACGTATAGATGACCCTCTTGCTTATATCGCAAAGTAAAAATTCTCCCTTCCCATTAAAGGAAAAGAAAAAGATTAGAAGTGTTAGCGAGAGAGAAGCGATTTCCTAATAGATAAAGTATAAAGTATTTGAAATATGAATAGACGAATATTGAATGTGGAGGTCATTAATCAACGAAGGTCTCAGGACGACAGGATACAGTATAGGAATATTTAGGGCATTTAACTCATTATTAATGATTACCTAGAAAATGCATTGATTCATTGAAATACTCGAGCCGATTAGTGGACACTCGAAGTGGCACCCGCGGACACGTTGCTGTAATCACAACAAAATCAGTTGTGCCAACAACAACAACAACATCACATATTATTTCCAAACCCTATAAGTTGTGATTAAAAGATTTCTGGATATTAAGAAACATGAATTTGCTGATGAATCATTTAATCTCTGTATAGATAGCAGTTGTGTCTATTTATATGAAATTATTTCTGATATCCAGTAATCTTTCTTTAATATCTTTGTTAAAAATAATTTCATTAAAAGAAAATGTGTTATATAGGTATCAATGATAGAGTGGATGATGGAATGATAAAATTAAGCAAAACGTTTAAAAAATTTTTCCATTTAATAGGAAAGTGTTTTTCTGTCATTACAAAATCTCTTGTCACATCAAAGCATTTTAAAATCTTAGTAATATTAACATAAATATTCTTCGCAATATACACAGCAAAATAAAAAAAAGTATATTTGATTACAACTTATAGACAAACCAAAGTGTACGTAAAGCATCGTGTAAAATCAAGTAATATACCTTCGTATATGCGCGAAGTCAAACGAAACGTTTCTTTCTTGCTTGCCAGGAAACTATTTCCAGACGTGATGCTGTCTAAATTTACACTGGACTACGCATACGTATTTCGAATATCACATATGCGAGATATAGATACAATAATAAACTCAAGTAAAAGCAAAATATTAGAAAAGCTACTTACAAAGCTATTTTTTTGTACAAAAGTTGAATTAAATATCCGTCTCGATTAATTAATTCCAAATTTATATAAAATTTTTTTACATTATTCGCGCAATACAAAAATCAATAAAAGCTATATGATAGTAACATTCTTAGTTTTAATCTCCGAAAAGACGCTTTCCAAGCTCCATCATGCGATGATTCCGACAGACGATTAACGCGCCGCTTTTTTTCAGCACTGGCGCGACGCTATCATCGGCCTTTTCCAAGTGGCACAGCAAATCTTCGAAGGCGGACTTGACATTCGGCTCCAGACCACCGATCCTCACTCGCTTCAGCGTTTCGATAATGTCTTCTACCCAGCCGGTCTCTACCGTGAACTGCGACAGCCAAGGTATCACTTGCAACACACCAGCCATCGTCTGCATACCCAGAAACCAAAGTTCCATCAACTCCATCCAGTGTTCCTTGTATGACATGGAGACTACCAACTCGGTAGGATCGTTGCTCTCATCGATGATGTACGCGTCCCACAAGAATCTTATGGTAGCTTGAATGTAACGACATATCGAGAAATCATTCTTCTTAATACGTTTCGCCTGTTGTTTCATCAGCAACAGACCTAGAACTGCCAAGTGACCGTGCAGTACGAGATTCTCCGGAATCTGTTTCAATTCCGGCAGATTGTTGTAGATGAACTTCAACAGCGAGACGAACGTCGGCGATTCCTCCACCAACTTGGACTCTAGCACGGTGATATTCATCAAGACGTTACAGATAGACACCATCGCGGTTCTGGAGTCCTTCATTTCCTCCAAAACATGCAAATCCAGCTCTTCCGTGCGATTTCCATCTTGCAGATGTTTCAGACGCTCTGACCTCGGTACTGGTGGCTTCTTATAGTGTACGATGGTCCAATGATAAGATAGGCACTCGAACAGAACCTCGTCCTGCTTATGTTGAAGGAGAATTTTCCTGGCGGTTTCTTCCACGGCCAAATAACATAAAGCGGGTAACAACAATCTCAGTATGTCGACCTCGCTCATTGGATCATGAACGATCGGTTCGCCAGTCGATGTCCCTTCGTCCGTTTTAGCTTTAGATTTGGCCTTCTCAGCCATCTTTCTGTTTCGATGAGCATAAAAAGTATCGTTGGCCACCGTCAGTATATATGGCAACACAGCGTAAACTTGAGGACGCATCGCGCTCGTTTCTTGTGCCAGCCAAGCAGTAAGTACCCGGACAAGAGCGCACACGAAAATCTTTTCTTTCACATCTGTTAATGCCTTCATCTTCGACACGGAGCTCAATAAACCGATAACTGCCGCGAAGGCGCCCTTCAGGGCAGTATACAATGACTGTTTTTCTTTCTGTTCTAAATCCAGCTGATCCGTAATGATGTAGCTGATTGAAACCTCAAGTATGACAAAGCATGCCGTGATCAAATCAGCATTAGCGACTACAGTCTTGAGTTGTTTGTCTTCCAACTGCATCCTGACCTCGATCGATGCCAATTGAATGAGCAATAGAAAATAAATCTTTGGTTTCTCCTTATCCGCCATGGCCCATTCCGCTCCCAACAAATCCATCATCACGGACGTGAGTTTCAAGGCTGGATCGCGTTGCTTCTTGCTTATTTTCGATCCTAAAATATCACTCAGACCCTTGTGAATACTTAACGGCCAAGATTCTTCCTTCGCGGTTGCGAAAGAAATCACATCCTTCCTGCAAGATTGCAATAGAGCCTGCAGAATAGCGCACAGCTCGAATTTCCTCTCCGTGTGATCGGTTTCAAAGTCCAGGGATATTTTGTTCATTATCGTATGGAAAGGTGCGGTGTCTGTTGAATCCCAGGCTTCCGGCCCAAAAGTGTTGACCAACGTGACAAGAATATTCAACGCTTCGTCTGTTTGAAAGCTCTTTTCCGCGTATATGTCGCACATCTTTGGGATAGCTTTCTGCTCGAGCAACGCTTTCTGTCCAGGAGGCTGTTGTGCGATACATTGCAAGCAAGTGTAGGCTTCACTGACGATGATTAGCGTGTCGTCAGGCGCGTCCTCGTCAGCCTGCGACACTATCTCGAGAAGCGCCGGGATATGTCCCACCATATCCGGATGAGAGGCCAGCTCGGGTTCTCGGCAGAACGCGGAAAGGACGGACAATGCCACAGATTTGTATACCTGTGGCGGACAATCCATGGGTACGCTTTTGGGAGATAGCAATTTTTTAAGGAACTTTGCTCCGATGGCTTCGAAGAGCATCCTTTTGGCAGCAGGGGTACAATCCTTGGCGTCCACGAGCTTGGTGACCATAAACAGCGCGGCAAACTTCTCCGAGTCTGTATCCACCGCCTTTAATATGGCCACGCATTTTGCAACGCCCTCCGGTATACTCATAATGTCCTCGATTAATTACAGCAAAGTAAAAAAGAAAAGAAAGAAGAGAAAAAAAATGAGACGCGTCTTCAAGTTAAACACCGACAATACGTTTTTTTATTTTTTACTTTTTCAACACGACGTATCGCGATATCATCGATGCGTCACGACGTCGCGAGAAGAGAATTTCGGAAACGTCTGTCGTTCTCTGGTTGGCGTCACCAACTATCGCCTATATCATCTGTCGAGTAGCATAGTCGAGAGCCAACTGGCAGAGCTCCCGGAGAATCGGCCCTCTCGAGGCTGCCTAGTCTTGCTCTTTGACACACTCACCAAGGCGTCACCAAAAATAACCGCCGAACGATCGCATACGCGATGGAACACGTGCGCATGTTTCGCAGGCCGCAGTTGCTCCTGTCGTTCAAAGCATTCCTTGGAAGTCGATATCAAAAATTTCGGTCAATGTGGATAACCTCAAAATTATCTTCCGACCAAAATAATGTCGGAGCGACACCTGTCCGCCATGTGTCCTCTCGAATCTCATCGATTATCGCTCGTCTGCGGTCTTTAACATAGCGATAATCTCTTACAATAAATTCTGTTACGCGATCAGAAGAGAAATCTCTTAAATCTTAAATAGATTATACGCAGAGCACATACCACAAGGCCTGACTAATGTCCGCGCGAACTTTGCCCACGCTTCGGAATTTTCCACGAGTCAATGTCAATTTTTAGCTGCACTTTCCTTACACCTTTTGCACATACATATACATTCGCGTTAAAGGCACGAGCAGAAGAAAGATGCAGCTAAAACGAAAAAAGATTATCCTTGGATCCTGGAGAGGGTACAAGACGACGATGCCGAGAATAGCCGCCGCACCGTAGAAGAAAGCGCGCTATATCAGGGAGTCGGCTCGTATTACATGTGAGGAGAAGCGGCGGGGAGGGGGGGAGGGGGGGAAAGATACGACTTCTATTCTTGCGACATGTTACGATGCGAGTGTACATATATATACATACGTAGGTAGGTAAACGTCGTGGGAGAGTGCGAGTTAAGCGATGCGCGAATACACGCTCGCGTTATCCCTCGCAGCAACAGCTTTAGCAGCGAGATTTAATATTGCTCGCGAGAAAAATATCGAGAGCGAGTCACGATTCGAGGGGAGGGGGGAGGGATTGGGAGAAGGGGAGGGCGCAAGCATTTAAGGTTAGAAGAGAGTCTCTCCTACCTTACGGCAGGCCTGATTGTCCGCCTTCCTGGTTTCCACCAGTGTATTGTCCAAATCGAAGAAGATTGCGCTCAAGGATGAGAAGGAGTGCTGATTGTGTTGTCTGGGGAACATAGTTTCCATCGCTATTCCCTTACGATTGTAGCTTCTGATCGACTGCTCTCGTAAAGGACACACGTGATTGTGTCTCATAAATTGCAATGCCATCGACTTAAGAATATATATACAGCATTAGCTGGCCTGTATTGATATGAATAAATGATGGCGGGGTGGAGGGGGACGTTGTAGGTCGTACCATAATACTCTGACATGTTTTACGTCGCGTTGCAATTAGAAATAAAATTATGATCTCTAGTCTATATCAGAGACCTAAATGAATAGATCCTGCGTTCTCATTGCAGGTAAAAGAATAAATAAAAGAAACGATACAGAGTCAAATGTTTTTTTCCAATTCAAACTAGACTTGCTTGTCAAATTAGAAAAACATCTGATTCTCTTATTGTCTTCTCTTAACAATATTATTTTTATAACGTCCATATATAAGTTTATGTGTTATTCTACACACACATGGAACCTTGTTTACATGCCACGCCAACAGAATTACTCGAAATACGTCGACATCAGTGTCAAGAATAGCA
>JBCJKF010123790.1:0-10160 GCA_039654545.1 Plocamopherus ceylonicus | reverse complement strand
CCTCCCTCCCTCCCTCCCCTCTCTCTCTCTCTCTCTCTCTCTCTCTCTCTCTCTCTCTCTCTCTCTCTCTCTCTCTCCCTTTCCCACTAATCCTACCCTGATCCAAGTAATGCCAGAAGCATGACAAAGTCGGGTTTCACACAGGACAGAAATGGCAGTGGCGTCCTGTCTTAAAGAGCGCATTGGGACAGAGCCTGGGGGAAGGGTGGGGGCAGGCTGAGGAGAACGGTTTATTATTTGTTGGGAAACAGGCGCTAACTGCGACTGGTCGTCACGCGTTTGGTGGGAAGGAGGCTTTGGGTGGGAAAACCCAGTTGATCACATTATCAGATCAAGCCGGCTCAAGATGGCCTAGGCGACTTGAAAGGAAAGTTTCACAACGACCCTCGAGGACAATCATCGCTGGCAGGCCAAAGCTCAACGCCTTTGGTTCATGGTGCCCTCCCCCTCCCCCCCCCCATCACCGCCCCTCGCCGTCCGCTCACCAAACAATGTCCATTTATAAAGGTTTGGTTCGTGGTGTTGGGATGTGTCCATTTAGTAGGGACGGTCAGGAAGGAACCGGAATTAGGTGGCCGAAAATAGAAACAGGGTTATTAGGTGGCTGGCTTCCGATGAAGACGTCCTGTGTATCTTGGCTCTGGTCTAGTTTTGTACACAGTTACAGATGGTGAGATAAGAAATAAATTTTTCGGATTTAAAAAGGGGGCATTTAGGATACCATTCCATTTACTTCGTTCCCTCGAGGACAACTTTTAAACCTCGTGAAAAAACCATTACTCATACGCCTAAAACTATGGCTGTTTGAGATGGAACGGACTCTCCAAAGACTTTTTTAAAATAAATCTACATCATCCTTTATACTCTCGAGGAAATGTAAATGTGAAATATAAAAGGCAGCGGGTAATTAATTGACGTATCATTCTAATATGCAGACTTGCACAACCGTTCCCTTTTCATTGACACACCAAAGTAAGTTGGCATTGTGTTGATGAATCTGTTCTATTGAGCATCTAAGTCCGAGAAGCATGAAGTCTGGTACTGTCTTGATGAAACATTGCACCATTTCTTCTCACTCTGCATTCTTCACGTAATTTAATTCCATCCCGTGATGTTACCTTGAATATAAATAACTTTGCTTTTGTATTTATGTCAACGTTAGAGTGTTTTTTTAAGACCGTAACTACACATTTTGGTGAAAATGAGTTTTTAGCACCACCATATGTCAACGCTGGAGTGTTTTTTTAAGACCGTAACTACACATTTTGGTGAAAATGAGTTTTTAGCACCGCCATGTAGTTTGAATCAAGGCGAATCGACTGCTCTTGGTCTCGCTTCCCTATCTTCATAAATAAAGTGATAAATGCGAAAAGAAAAAGCCGAAAGTCCAATCAACTAGGAGTATGTTGTGAAAGTTTTTTCGCTCTCCTGTAAAATTTGATTTGGTGCATTACAGTCTTAAAAAAAACAACCCCAAAACCCCCTCCAGAACGGATCTCTTTACACTTACCCTCCCTCCTCCGTGAAATGTGGGCCTAGTCGGCGTAAATATCATTGTAATCTCAGACTTCAATAGGACATTTGGACGACGGTATACTACTATCTAAGACCACCTTAGCTTCCCCACATTCCCTGCTACCACCCCCCTATATTTCTGTTTCTCGTGGTATCTCCCATTAATCTCTCCACTATGTTTTCCTCCTTCTCTCTCACTCTCTATCTGTTTATTTAATTATCAATTTCTATCTCTCCCTCTCTCTATCTCTCTCTTTGTCTTTCTCTCTGCACAATCTAAGTCCGTAGCTTTACAACATCACTATGTAGCCATCAACAAAAACACTGAATCCTCCAAGAAGTTCTCGATCTCCTTGTTTTTAAAGGCAGACAACAAAATGCTATTGATAAAGATAACCGTAATCTGTCGAAAAGCTTCGGTTGTATAATGCTTTGTCCTGAATCAATCTTTCAGCTGTTCGGTGACTCACATCTTAGGAGAACGTCTGAATGGCTCAATTTCTTGGCCCGCTACCATCTAAACGGCTCTATTTTTTCTGGGTCTGGTCCGTCCTATAGTTCATTCAAGGAATCATACTTCCAATACGTGTTTTTCTTCATTTCGGCTTAGGCCTATCTTGACTTTGACTTAGGCCCTAGCATTTGTTTTCTCCTTTAGCCGATAGAGTGATCTCTCTCCATCCATAATTTAAATAAAGACTCTAAAGGGTGTCCCACAAAATGCAGAATCAGGAACGGCCACGGCGAGTTCTTCGTCTTCTTCTTCGGGTTGAGACAGCTAACATTCTCATGTTGGCGATATATACTGCATTGATGTATAGATGTCTCAATTCCGTGTGAAAGAAAGTATTTATAGTGATGCAACAATTTCTCCCGAGTTCTTTGCAAGCCACCTCATCAAAATCGGCCCTGTGAAGGGCAGGATATGTCCAAGACATTGAGATATAGTGACTCTCTAGTCGAATGAAACAGCCAAGGCGGCCTCCGGGCCTGAAGTTTAAGCGGGCCATCGAATGGACCATGCCTCACTAAAATTCAAATAACTTGGGATTGTGTGGCCCCATTTGTTTGGAATGGGTTCGATCGATTCATTACACAATTCTGTACAAGAAACATTGTTGTTGGTGTTGCTGCTGTTACAAATACACTGGGTCAGATCGCCCTGAGCATTTTTTTGGTGGGTGGGGGTGGGGGGGGGCTGAGAGGGCAACACACTCTATCTCAAAAGGCAAATGTAACGAACATGCATGTGCAATCCATCATTTAAAGGTCATGTTTGTTCAAAACACGTTTTATTCGGCCGTCAACAAGTTAATCAACTAGTCAAATAGTTGATCAGTCAATCAATAATTTCCATATTATATCAGCCACGTTCTTAAAGAGTTACAACACAAAACAATGTTGAAGACAGACAAAAAAAAAAAACCCCAAAAAACAAAAAACAACAAACAACACACTTGTGTGCCTCTTGCCCCTACCACCCCCCCTCCTCCCCTTCGACCACCACCGTGCCCGTCAGAGCCACCATTGGTTAAAAAGCCCAACCAATCAATCGAAGGTACAAGGAGCAGGCCATACAACTATCCTCACACATCCTTTAAGTGTTTCAACATCGATGGGAGGAAGCAGACATACAGGAAGCAAGAGACTTGTGACCCGCCAGCCGCCAATGCGTGCATGACACGACTAACGGACCTGATGGTAGAATTTGAGTAGAGGAAATGTGACGGTGAGCACTAGCCATAAGTTTGACCAAATCTGATGCGCGTTTTCAATAAAAAGAAGAAAAACCCAAACAAAAAAACGGTGGAAGAAAGAGAGTGACAGGCGGCGAATCACAGGAAGTTTTATAATGACTCTGTCAATCACGCGAGATGGTAAGCGTAGCCAGGCTGATCTGCAGGTTGCCATGCAGTCACGGTTCTCACAGAGTGGGTGTCACCAGCAATCGCAAGATAATTTCCCCCCATCTCGTCCCTTCGGCCATCGCCGTCTATTTATAATCTGATTTAGTGATTTGGAGAGGATGTAGCTGATAGGTTTGGATTCACAGATTGACTGGCTGATAGATGCATTAGATGTGGATGGATAAATGGATGGGTGGTTGTACGGATGAGTGACGAGATTGATAGAAACGAGTGGTTGGATAGGCAGGCATGGAGACATAAAGACATGCCTGCAGAATCAGATAAAAAGTACAAAGAGTTGGATGTATAAATAGATAGATAGATAGATAGATAGATAGATAGATAGATAGATGGATAGATAGATAGATAGTTAGTTAGATAGATAGATGGATAGATAGATATAGATAGATAGATATGGATAGATAGATAGATAGGCATACAGAGATAGAAAAGAAAGAGTGAGAGGGATGGAGAGAGAGAGGGGGAGAGAGAGGGGGCAGAGAGATGGAGAGAGAGAGAGAGAGGGAGGGAGAGAGAGAGATAGGAAGAGAGACAGAGACAGCCTGACAGTCAGACAGACAGAGACAGAGACAGAAGTACTGTAGAAGGAGAATAATTTTATACATACGCACAGGCGAACAGATAGAGAGACAGTCAGGCAGAGACAAAGACAGGGACAGACACAGGTGAGGATGAGGGAGAATAAAAATAGACACAGACGTACAGACACACATATTGTAATTGTAAGCAAACTGTTTCAGCCACAACTGACGGCATTTCAGCATGCACAACATTTTCTGTCTGCTGTCTGACAACCTTCATGGAAACAGTCCAGCATCAGGAATAGAACTTATACCCAAAATATCTAGAACAGTAGAAAAGTTTCTTATGCTGGATAATGCCTGTACTAAGCTCTGGAAATGTTGAGGGAGGCGATAGTTGATTTTGGAATCTTTCACGTAATATGCCACCTAGCAAAGTCATGATTCTGTAGTTAAGCCTTCCTCTGTTGTCATGACACAATAAATGTCTTGTCGACGGCCCCAATCACATGCCTGCACGAAAAAAACCCCAATGAAACGTTTTGAACGCTACCATAAGTGTACCTCTTCATTACGAAATGGAATGCTGTAGTGTAAGGTTGAACGGTAGCATAATCAATTTGTGCCTGTGCAAAGGCATAGATCCTGCATTGCAATTTGATTAGGCGTGATACGTAATACATCATTCCTGGAGAGTGTATTGGTAGCAAATGGGACTCTTTGATGAACGGTTCCCAACGGCAAAGATGAGGAATAAACAAAAGATTAAAACAACCATAGCTGGCTAACCTAGCGCTTAGCGAACCAGTCGATCCATCATAATCGAAGCTGAGAATACTCGAAAATAAAAAATAAAAAGAATGAAATAACAGAAATGAGAAAACAACTATCTACATCGCCATCCTTGTCATCTTTTGCCCGCAGTCTGGACTCGCTTCTTCCATTATGTCTGTCTTTGTTTCTGACCAAATCTTTAAACTCACCACTGGGCCGTCAGAGCCGGGCCGTTTTGTGGGACGCACCGGCGGATTTCCCACACCAATCCATGGTATCGATACCCCCCATCCCCCAACCCCTCCCCCGTCGTTCCATGGGCCGGGGTCGAAAGCAATACTCGCTCGGTGATTGAGTTACGAAGGGGGACGGAAATATTCGAGTGGTGACGGGATCGGCTGCCAACTTAAGCTTCGATTGAAGAAGCTGATATTGACACAGCCGGGCAGTTGGGCACGAGGCAGGAAGTGAAAAGTGGAGAGGGGAAAAGGTGTGCGTGTGTGTGTGTGTGGGGGAGGGGGGGAGGGGGGTCGAGGCCGCAGCGAGACCTCGGTTTGCGCAAGAGTTTATTAAGATTTAATACCGTTGCTGAAACACACAAACCCATGTTTACTTCTTACCTTTCTTGATTTCACATTGTTCTTTAAGAAGTGTTGCTTTTTTCACAACTCTTCATAATAATATAGTCGCGTTGGAGGAGTGAGAATGGACATAATATATTAACTCTTTTCCAGGTCTATTTACATTTAATGCGTTTGGTAGCGGTTGATGTTAAAGGGTCGTATTCTATCTCGATTACAAAACCTATTTAAGTCCTTTGTGTCCACCCATCTCTTGGTGTTAAAACGTCAGAAACGCTCAATGTAATTAATTGTGCTTATTAAACACAAATCTTTTTAACTCGACCCACTTACAATTTATTGACATCTACTGTATTCATTGGGTTTTTACACTTTTAACATGTCAAGCTGAGACACGGGTGTCGACTTACCTTTTATCGATAAAGCTTATCAATTTAAACCCATTACACCTCTATCTCTAATGACGTTATAATTGTAAACAGTTGTCAGTGTTGTTATCCTTTCTTATTCTAACCACTGTATTCTTTGTTAGAAAGGAAGCCATAAGAGGCATACGTACAAAGCCTTTGGGCCTCACTTCAAATCCATGTGTAATCTTCGTTAACCAAACACTTACAAGTAGCTGAGCTTTACATGATTTGCATCTTCCATCTTCTTAAGGATTTACAGTGGCTCAATGGATAGAGCGTTGGGCTTGAAACCAAGGGTCTTGGGTTCGATTCCTGCCAGCGACCGTTGGGTTTTTTTCTTGAGCAAGAACATTTACTCCAATTGCTTTACCCTACCCAGATGCCAAATGGGTACCTGGCAATGGGCAGGTATTGTTGCGCCAAATGGGCTGCATTTTACTTTGCGCTCCCCGGGGGAATGCCTGCTACGGGAAATGTATTGTAAAGCACTTTGAGCTTGTTGAAAACAGGGATAATGATATATATATATATATATATTATAGATATATATGCAAAGAAACAAAAACAAACAAACAAAAAACACCCCCCCCCCAAAAAAAAAAAATAAACAACCCAAAAAAAAAACAACCAAAAACCAAAACAAAATAAAACAAAACGCCAAACCAAAACAATAAACAAACAAACGAAAATAAGGAAAAAAAACAACAACAACAACAAACACAAAAAAAAAAAACAAGCCAAGAGGGCCCCGGGTTTCTCCCACAGTCATCAAGGCTGTGTGCCATGGATCCAACACCTCACCTCCCACAACCAAGGTTCGGCCTCGGAGACCCGCCATCTTAAGCCGAGTGTCTACAAACTGGATCACGGCGCCGCTCATTAACCTAAAAGGACTTATATCTTAACCTAGATGAGCCCCTTTAACACAAAATCGATAGGAACTAACTAGTATCCGATTTCACTTGCAAGATTACCCGAGCGACTGACAGGGTCGAACTCTGCCGCCTGATAAATGGTCCAGACACCAAAATATACTGGTGAGGCAAAGGGTGTTGTAAGACGGAGTGCTTCCCCTTTAAATGACTTGATTGATCACATACTCGATACTGTTGCATCAGGTGAAGTTCGCGGCTATTTTTGGACGGAAGATCAGCCAATATTTCAAGAACAGTCACTGTAAACCGAAAGTGTCGCGATCTTGTGTAATTGAACGGTAGGGGTCGTTCAGAAAACCTCACGGTTGTAAGAAACATGATATCTAGGCATCACCAGGCAAGCCATCAATCTAGCATCAGGCCTGACATCGGATTTGCAAATCTTTACAAACTACTGAACATGATATGGAGGCGTGTAGCCTTAGGGCAGGCGTGTAGCGCAGCTTGAGTCCGGCTATTTCCGGCTTCTGGATATTTTATTCCCCGAGCTGAGATTCCAAGGAGTCACGAAATTAATTAGAGCTCACGTAATTTTATAGCGTATGTCCAGTTAATGTGTATCAATGAAATATCAACGCGTTTACGAGTACATGTATATCAACACACTTGCGAGAATGTTAAGGCACTTTACAAGGGATTCCCAATAGGCCTAACTGTCCAGTAACAACTCATCTTCCTGTGGAGCGGGAAGCGCAGCGACCGTTATGAATTGAAATCACTCTCTTTTGATGACAAGATCTTTCAGTGCCCGAATGCTTTAACACCAGTAGAATAATCATTATCCCTATGTCATTTAGTTGCAATATTGAGGGGATCTGGCCAAACGTCGAATTCATCACTGTTTTGACATTGAGTGATGACTTGAAACTTCTTTTGGGGAAAATAGTTTTCTTTAATTGCCTTTGTTTCTATTTAACTATCCACAGGGAGCGAACCGCTCTGATGTGGCAACAAACTCTGTGTGTAACCTTGATTTCCTGTTTGCCCGCCGTTTGGTATCACACCAACGTACGCATCCGGGCATATGGGCATGTTTTACCCAAAGAGTTAAATCGTGCTCAATGTAGTAATAATTTAAAGCACCATCCTTCTCTCCCATTCACTTTCCTCCTTAACGTGCTGACTTGTCTTTAATTTACATGTCGATTGATATGATTACGTTTTTACCAATTATTGCTTTGCTATTTTTATTTTGTTGTTGTTGTTGTTGAGGTAGTTGTTGTTGTTGATGATGATGATGATGATTTAATGCCACTGCTGTCTTTGTTGCTGTTGTTATTGTTGCTGATGTTGTTGTTGCTTCTGATGTTATTTTTGTTCACGCTGCTTTTGATGGTACAATTTCGATCCAAAACTTGAGGCCTTTGCAAATACGCATATAAGTAAAACAGCAGGTTGTACTTAAAAAAATAATAATGGTGAAATGCGGTAATTAACGCAAAATAATTGAGACGCCTCCCTATGCTATTTCTTGCCACCTCCAATGTAAATTAAACTCTGACGGTTTGCTAGACAAAGCGGTCAGACGTGAACCTAGTATTTTATGGCGCATCTTCTTCTTCCTCTTCTAAGCGTACCCACGTCGGACTCAGCCTCCCAGGCATAGCTTCCGGAAGTCCTGTTCGACCAGCGCCCGTTGGCCCACATCGGTTGTTTTTGTTGTTGCCAGCACAACTGGCCTATACTAGATGCTCCGTTCCGCTACCAGCCTCCACTCCATTCCGTCTCTACTTCCTGTCTGTACGTGTCAAGGTCACAGTTGTCTTATTGTCAACACGGTGTCTGCCTGCGTGGTCATGACGCACGGTGCCCACGCCAGAGACGGTGAATCCACGCCTTCTTTCCGGTTTTGCTTCCTTGTAGCACTCCTACAGGTTACAACGTCATCCGTCATTCATCACCATGATGTCATCAGACTTTCTGCACCTACCATTTCCATTAAGATAGTTCTATTTTACAATGGAGGGTGTATTTTTGTAATGCTTTGCTCTATACGGTTTGACGCATAAATTATGTTCCATATTGTATCCTTAATCTGTCACCCACTCGTTCACTGCGCAGGATAGTTCATTTTGTTCACGTTATTAAAAGTAGTTCTTTCAAGCCTTTCGGCTGATAGGAACAGGGCGTGTCCCTGTTTCTGAAAGATGACATGGACGGTTACAGATAAGATCCATCACATTCTGAAAAGGATTGTAGAATACTTTCCAGCCGAAGCTGCACCCATTTTCAAATGGGTCGAGTGAAGTAACATGGGTAAATCGTCTTTCTTAAGGAAAAAAAAACACGCATGCGTAGTCCAACGCTGTACCTCTTTGCATGTAATGGAAGTTTCTTTTTAATACAACGAAACCATTACATCTTAAGTTTTTATTTTAACAATTTCTTTCCTTTGTGAAAAATCGATGAGAATTTCCTACACTTTAGACACAAGTGAGGACAAGTAATACAAGAACAAGTCCACAAAGCTAGGGTATTTTGTTTCACCTTATCCGGCAAGAGGATCAAAATAGGAGAAAAATTCCAACACCAAACGGAGGGAGGAACGTCAGATGACAACAACCACACTCTCAAATTCCACTCCAGTCAGGATTTGCCCCACTTCATATCAATGTTATTCCACTGGGGGGAGAAATGACAGCAGAACCACACGCCAATAAAAAAACAAAAACATAAAAAAACAACAACAACAAAATAAAAAAAACAACAAAAAAAAAAGCAACCCAAAAACCCGAAAAACAAAACACTCACAAAAAACAACAACACGAAAGCAAAACACACACACACAAACACAAACAAAACAAAAACAAACCACATTACGAGACGCCAAATGCCCTACGACAAGAATGTTTACGTCGTCTCATCAAATCTCGTGACACTTCAACTCCGTTTATTTCCGGTATACGAAGACGGGGCGTAACTGTGTACGTCTTTTGGGAAATGCAGATCCATGTGATATTGACGTGTAACGTTGTGAAGGGCGGCCTTCCAAATCATCACCTTGGCAGCCAACGCCAAGTCGTCTGGGAATCTCTTGCTAAGTGAATTTGATTGAAACCTAATGAAGAGACTTTGCTTCGACGTGGGACAGAGAAGGGGAAGTCGGAAATGAGGATGGCTGTTTCTAACGACGATATGGGTCAAAATAAATAAATAAATAAATAAATAAATAAAAGGACAACAACAATATCATCCATAACAACAATCAAACAAAAACAAAACAAAACGACAACACATGAGACGCGAGGAGTGTATTGGTCTTCGGCAACAATCAGGGTAGAGGAAATTAAAGAGATCTGACTACTGTATGGATACGAAGTTAAAAAGACCAACATGGAAAAAAAAGCCACCAGACTGACTTGGTTGTGATTTCCATGTAATCCTAAACGGAAAGGAACGAACATCTAGTTCTATCTTTGTCTATCTATCCATCCATCCATCCATCCATCCATCCATCCATCCATCCATCCATCCATCCATCCATCCATCCATCCAT
>JBCJKF010123679.1:0-10161 GCA_039654545.1 Plocamopherus ceylonicus | reverse complement strand
TGTCTCTTTTTATCTCTCTCTCTCTCTCTCTCTCTCTCTCTCTCTCTCTCTCTCTCTCTCTCTCTCTCTCTCTCTCTTTCCCCAACTCAAGGACTGGCTTTGATAACACGTCCCCAAAACCATAGCCATCTATATACTAACCTCAGGTCTGCCAATGCTAATACAATCCCAAAACCCACAACTGTCTATAGACTGCCTCTAGTGCCGTCAATGTTAACACCTTTCCCCAAACCATTAACATATAGAGACTAACTTCAGACCTGCCAATGTTAATACCGTCTAAAAACCATAACTGTCTAAAGACTAACTTAAGAGTTATCAATGTTAACGCCTTCCTAAAACCATGACAATCTGTAGACTAGCTTACCGGTGTCAGGAAACAATGATGAGGAGCTCATCTATGATAGGTGACTGTAAATGTCTATATGACGAGACCCTGGTATTATTTATTTATTTTGTGTATGTATACCATATGCAGTGTCGGATTCAGATTTGACTGAATGAAATGTATTTCTCAATGGTAATGACTGTCTTTAAGTATGTATCTGCTCATTTTATTATTTCCACTTGCATTGTGAAAAATTTTCAATTTGGGCGTTTAAAGCACAATAATCCTACAAGCCCGCGTACATGATATTTTGATGTATTGTTATGATAGTAAAAATCTTGAATTGTTTTTTACAAGAGTATCGTAGTACTCTTATTTATCTTCGTTCCTCGAAGGCTAACCACTGCATTTCTTTACTTTAACGTATTGGGATCCTTCACTCTTTGCATACCGAGCCCTCAATCCTCGACATGAGTACGATTTAACTCTTTGACTACAATTTGACCCTTATATTGGGATGAGCACCGAGAAAAGGGCAAATTGTAGTCAAAGAGTTAAATCGTACTCAGGCTTTTACATCGGCTCATGGTCCAAAAGAGATAATCCGTGGTGATGTCGATAAATCGGCTTATAGTGCTGAAAGAGTTAATTAGCGTCCTCATCAGCATACATGGGCAACTTGCAGTTAATATAATAAACGTGATCATGTCGATATATCGGCTTTAAGTAGCGAGAGGGTTAACATATCACTGTTTGATGTTGATGTGGGCACGACAAATATGCATGATTATAGGGAATATACCAGTTTGTCCTAAATGTGAAAGAGAACAGGCAAAATCCAGCCCCAAACACCTCAAGTACACGTACAATTACAAGTAGTACGACAAGTACAAGTAAGTTGTTTTGGTCTTAGCTGAATTTACTTTTTTATTCCTAATTCTAAAAGAATATTTTATTTATTTATTTTATTATTTTGTAGGTGTTGCTGTTGTTGTTGGTGGTGTAATCGCTGCTAAATTAAAGATGATGGAATTAAAGTTGAGGAGGTGTACGTTTAGTGGGGGTGCTTTTTGGTACTGTGGCCGTTTCGCATTTTTAAAGTCCATGTAAGCGCGCCTTCCCAAAAACTCGTTGAGATGACCGACGTTCGATAAGGTATGTGCAGGGAGCTGCTAGACCACGTTGCATTTCTCACCCTTTCCACCGTCCACCAATTTTATTCTGCCTAATCCGGTTGCGCATGCGCGAACCTTACCTGACTTTCACCCTTCCGCCGGCTAGACAGGGCTATGCCTCCAGGGCATCATCAATGATGAATGGGGCTCCGATTCAATAGAGCCCCCCCCCCACCCCACCCCATCTCACAGCCAGTAGGCCTACTATCCCTTGCAAGTCTTTGGTCCATAATCCCGGATAATAAAGGCTTCCCAGCTAACAAACCAATAGGCCTACCCCTTGCAAGTTTTAGGTCCTTACTCCCAGGACTATTCCCCAGTGAGAGTGGTCAACGGTGCTGCCTCCAAAGCGGCCAGAAACTTGCTACAATTCTCACATTGACCATTCCCTTTGATCTCTGTCGGCTCCCTGTGATGGCCACAACTGCCGGCCAGGCACCGTTACTGTACTTATTGCTTTTGCATCCCAACTCTCTGCTCACTCTCTCAGCCCCCCTCAGCCCCCCCCCACACACACTTTCAGACCATCTCTCTGTCTGACTGTCTGTCTGTCTGTCTGTCTGTCTGTCTGTCTGTCTGTCTGTGTGTCTGTCTGTCTGGGGGGGGGGAGTTCAATAAGTCTTTACCCTGACCTTGAAGGAACAGGCCTAGAGCTATGTCATTTGGAGGGTTTGATATGCATCTTAATGGAACACCACATGTGAAGTTTTGGGGAAATCTGATGAGTGGTACGCACGTAAGAATACTTTCAGTGAACGCGGGTATAGAATGCAGCAGGAATGTCCTTCTCAAGAAATAAACAATGTCAAATATGGATTCAGTTGAATTCCATTCTGGAATCAAATTTCTTCATCTGCAAGAAAAATGTCCAGTGAATATTTATGAAAAAAAGTCTGCTTTTCGTCGTAATGAACATCCATCTTTTGAAAGTTTAAATACTGGACTAAGAAGTTGAAATCTGTCATCCTATCCATTTTTATCTAAATAGAGTACACAAATTACATGTATAGTGCAGGAATTACAATATAATTTAGTGTCAATATGGAACAGACGAACTTAAAAGTAGAAGTCTTAAGTCAGAGGTATAAGATTACGATAAGTGTAAATGAATTTCCTTGTTGCTTTAGTTCGGCTCTAGATCTAGAGTGGTTTGGAACTTTTCTCTTATATTAATCTAGCCGTATCGGTATGAGGAGAGAGATTGAGGGTAAAAACGTTCAATGGGATTTTGTGTCGCTCAAGCACCGTCGAGGTGTGTAGGTCTAGGTAAGGACAGATTTTGATGATTTTAGATGGGCTTCCCTTATACAGCTAAATGTCACTTCAATTCCAAATCAATTAATGGCCAGGCAGTATTGCCGCTCTAGTGATTCATTATAAACAAAATATTAACATAAGGAGTAAAATTACAACAATGATCCTCCTGGATACTTGAAACAGAACCTTGCGTTCTATTTTTGATACCCGTGCTAGAGTTAATTTTCAGGGCTTTGATGCGATTTCTCCATTAATAAGAACATTATTATGATGATCCCATTAATAAGAGCTAGACCTGATTTGACGGTAACGGTTCCTTGGAAGCAGGCGCTGGGGGCCATGACGTAAACGGAAACACTCTCATTACCCCGGCCAACCTCCATGATTTGACGACAGCTCTATTATTGCGGTGCATAAGCTAATGTCTTGGAGTCGTCATAAATTACTTCCGTTCAGGGACGGTGCGCGCTCCCATTGTTACCGGTCGCGTTCGCCTGCCTTAGGCCTGGGATCGCACTCCTGAACGGATTGGCCGTAGGTGCTGGGAAAAGTCTTGGCTTTGAGTCCGTCAGACGACACCAGGCACCAAGCAGGGTTTGAGTTGGAGAGGCAGGCCGGCTAAAGATGTCCTTAAGGTTCTAAAGCCCTAATCCAATTTGGTGTGTGGGTGTGGTGTTGGCCTGGCCGATACCCTGGCGTGAGGACTTCGATTTCCACCCCACGCTAAATGAAGGATCGATACCGATCCTCAGCAAGGGGCCGACTACCGGGTACCCGTACGTCGACTACCATGCTGTGAATAATTGATTTATTGTTGTTCCTGACGCTTGAATACCTTTACAGTAAGGCCGCCTGGATGGCGTTTCTTTCTTTCGATTCGTCTTTCTTTTCGGGTTTCTTTTTAAAACTTTTTGCTTTGTGCTTGTCTTTTTTCTTCTTTTCTTTCTTTCTTTCCTTTTTTTCTTTTATTTTTGTTTGTCGTTTGTTTCTTTTTTGTTTGTTGTTGTTGTTGTTTTTTACACTCTAAGGCATCGGTGTTTTTGTTTTCTTGGCCTCTGTTGTACTTTTTGTCGTCTCTGTAGGGGGCGTTGACGAAACGGCTTCTTCTAGGGTGGTTTCTGTCTAGTGATGATGGTGGTATTGGGGTGGAAGGGGAGGGGAAGGGTTGCGAAACAGGGGTTATGGGTTGGAAGGGTGGGCGAGACAATTGTCTTAATTAAGGAGCGATTCAAGGTTTGAAAATGTTTTAGCTGTGCTTATCCAGCTTTTGAGACTCTTTGGTTACTATTTAGGATGATTTCAATTAGCCGTCAATTCAAAACAAACAGACGAAACAAGAACAAATAAAAACATACAAAAACAAAACAAAAATAACAATAACAAATAAGCACAATCCCTTGAAACAAACAAAAAGCAACTAAAATAAAACAAATAGCAAACAAAAAACTCAAACCAAACAGCAACAGCAAGCTCAAAATTAAAACACAAATCACTTTTTTGGACAAGAGAGTTCACGTTTTGATTTTAGGCGATAGTGCAATTTTACTTTTCATACATGAACGACGCTGTTAATGCAAGGTAGGGGATCACTCATTTTCCATCTGAGTGGGGTGAAAAAATGCGACTTAAAAGCCTTTTCCAAGGACAACGTCGGACCATACCAGGTGGGATTCGACCCCACGATCTCACGTTCGCTAAGAGAACTACCACTAGACTACGAAGCTGCAAATCGAACGCATTGACAAGGAACGGAAATGTCGACAAGACCTGCTTTTGTTTACACCGCATAAAAATGGCAGCTGACCTCAAAATAGATCTGGGCTGAAAATGACGCACCGGCAGAGATAAATAAAACACGTGCCGATCCGTAAAAATGAGATTCACATTCCAACTTTTTAAATGACCGGCAGTGACATCAAAGTCGTCTGCCCATAAGCCCGTCAATCACGGCAATGGGCGGTTGGCTTTCCCCGCCTAATGAGCCGGAACCCAGCCTGTGTTCTAAGACGATAATTGGTGTTGACGAGGTCACGCCACGTGGGCAGCTGATAAGGGATAAAGGCAAACAGACAAAGATCCCTTCTGTCATCTCCCAAATTGCAGGGTTTACGATGACAGAGAGCCTACGTGACACGTTATATGGACAGATATTTGTAGGGAATGAAAGCAATGGACTCAGACTAACAATAAAACAAAAATAACATCCAAACTAAGTTTTATTTATGAAAATACAGGATCTAAGAAACGGAACAAAACTTGAATTTTTAGGATATGCATTTTACTTCGAAAATAACAGCAACAGCAACAAAATGGGAAAAAAATAGACTATATTATTTATGACTGCGATATCCAGAATCAATTACAAAAGAAACAAAGCATATGACAGGTACATCGTCAAGTATAGCACCCCCCCCTTTTGGGAAGGGAGGGGTGGGAGGGAGGGAGGGGGTAAGGGAGGAGGGATATGGGATGTATTGTCTGAGATGAAGTTTTTACATTTAAAAAAAAAAAGAAAAAAAGAAAAAAAAATAGAAGAAGAGAGAAAGGCTACGGCGAGTAGCTCCTTGATCGATTTGTTTTTCTGTTTAATTATGGACTTGAGGGGCTCAGGTAGTGGAATGCAGGCCCAGGTGAAAAACGTGGGCTGTGGGCGGGAAGGGGTAGGGGGCTTACATGGGGAGGGGAGGAGGGAAGGGTGGAGGGAGACCTTGATGCGAAGGATTAAAAGGGGGGGGGGGTGCGGGACGGTTAGACGAATCCCGAAACTAATTTTACCTCAAAGCCAATTTTTTTTTTCTTTTTTGGAAAAGGGAGATAATTGCGGATAAAGATTTGAGGAGCGAGTAATAATGGGACGGCCTGGTGTTGAAATATTATTTTGGAGGCAGGCCATGGCGATTTAGGACAGGGGGTGGGGTGAGCTGGGCGGCAAATTATGGTTCAGGATGAAAAATTTCCATTGATGACTTCCATTGAAAAAAATCGTTTCAATCATCATCTTCATCGTCGATGCCATTATCATCATCATCATCATCATTATCATCATTATCATCATCATCATCATCATCATCATCATCATCATCATCATCATCATCATCATCATCATCATTATCACCTCATCATTATCCACATCTTCATCATTACCTTCTTTACCTCATCATCACCATTATTATAATTATAAATATCGTCATCATCGTCATCATCATATACATCTAAACCATCATCTTCATCACCATCATGACCATCATCATCATCATCATCATCATCATCATCCTCATCATTATCATCATCATCATCATCATCCTCATCATTATCATCATCATCATCATCATCATAATCATCATCATCATAATCATCATCATCATCATCATCATCATCATTACATTCTGAAATTCCCTATCAATGGCATTGACACTCTCATAGCATTTAGCATGAAACGACAGATTGTTCCAGCTTTTGATTGTTTTAGAAGCAAATGAATTTTGCCTAATTGAAGTTGAATTACATGTCACATGAATTTTATATTCATCCCCTCTGGTAAAAGCTACTTGATAAAATTTGAAAAAATAGATTATATTCAGTGTCTATTCCGTGAACAATTTTGTTACAATAATTGTATAGGATCACGAACATGAGTTGTCGAACCTGAGCAACAGTAAAGCTGCTTGTAGGGATTGACTCAAGACTCGCCGTACAAAAACGGCCTTTTTCCCTGATTTCGGTTTCTGGTCAATCATAGGTCATCAATGTCCTGGCCCTATCTCCATCTAGCTCCTCCTTAGCTTAGTATTCCTCCTTTTCGGACGATTTTTCCCCCATACAATTGCATGTGATAATATACAATTTTCATCATTTTTACCTGGATCGAATGAAGCAACTGGGGTAAATGATCTTGTTTTGATCTTGTTTAAGGACAAAATATTATACTCAACAACAAGAAATCAAAGCAAATTAAGAAAAATGAATAGATAAATAAAAATAAAAACAACAGCAGAGAATCCCCCCCCCCAAAAAAAAACAAACCCAAACAAACAAAAAACTAAAACAAAGCACAATCAAACAAACAAACAAAAAATAAAACAAAAAACCCAAAAAGCCCAAATAGAACCCCCTCCCCCTCCCGCCCCCCAAAAACCAACAACAAAACAAAACAAACAAAAAAACAACAACACAAAAAGACAAATCCAAACAAAACAAAAACAAAACAAAACAAAAAAGAAACAAAAACACCAAAACAACAACAACAACAACAACAACAACAACGACAACAACACAACAACAACAAAATACAAAACAAAGCAAAAACAACAACAACAACCACTAACACCACAGCAAAGGCAACAACAACAACAAAAATAAAAAAGACAACTATACAAAAAATAAAAAATAAACTTTTTTTTAATTCATGGAGATACGTCATTGCATGGATTTAAACCCGTGGCCCGTCACTCCCTAGTCCGACCATGTAGCCAGCCTACCATTTTACCACCGCGACCCATGTGGAGCTCAAACCCTTCGTGACATTATGGAATAGCTCTCGCTCTGCCCGGTGGCTTGTTGCGCCATCCCACAATGTCATCAGCTGCGTGAAGGCCGGATGGTTACCATATTACTTGCCCTCAGACTTATCACGAAGGCTTCCTGTATATTTATTATTGTTTGTCTTTCTCTTTTTTCTTCATCTTTCTGTCTGTCTCTCCTTTCTTGATTCGACCTTGTCTCCGAGGCTTTATGTGCGCTGATGTTGGTATGTGCCATGCATCCATTTAGTTTTCGTCTTTTTATGTATGACGCGTCGGGGTCAAAAGGTAGACACTTGAAGCTGAAGACCGAGTGGTCAGAGGTTCGAATCCCAATGACGGGCGCGATGTTGAATTTTTGGAAAAAGCTCTTTACACACATTTTCTTACCCCACTCAAGTGAAAAAAGAGAACCCCACAGTGGAAGATCTTGTCAATATGCTGCAATGACGCGCTTGTAAAATGGCTGCGCCATGGTATGCTCCTCATGGAGTTGAGAAGGTTGCTGGCTTGAAAAGACGTGTCGGCGGACTTTTGTCTGGCGCATACGGCATAATAATTAAATGGATATGCACTATACAAAAGTTCTCATTTATCTATTTATTTATTTATTTATTCATTCATTTATGACTCCCCACCCCCCTTCCCTCGCTCCTCCCGAGACACTTCTCTCAGAATCGACATTAACATGTCCGAATATCCTTATTCACTCAATTATCATCACTTCACTTGCCATTTAAAATTACCCCCTCTTCACCCCTTACAATAGCCACTTGAGTATTTTTCCAGTATCACGCAGTGTATTGATGTGCTCCTCAAGCGTTTTCCCACTCCATTTCCCATTTTGTATTCCCTCTTCCAATCCACCCCGTCCCCAATCCTACAACTCCAACCACCATGTCACTGCCAAACGCCTCATCACCCCCCCCCCTCCTCCAGTTACCCTCTAACGCCCTCCTCTCCCCACCCCCTTTTTCACCACAAACACACGCCATCTTCATAAGACACTGGTGATGCCCTTCATCAATCGTGGCCTTGACCCTTCCGTGACCCGTTTTTGTCAAGGCCGTTGTCATTCATCAAGTCGTCTGGGGGGAGTTTCACGACATCCCATTAACGGTCACTAGTCAGTCCTGTTTGCGGCAGATTGGGGGCTTGCTTCTTCCTTTCCCGTGGCCTTATTTATTTACGACATACTCCAGACAATTGCAAGATTGGATCTCCTTTATCCCCTCCGTCTTTCTTGATCTTCTCCACCCTTTTGTAACACACACACACAGGCATGCACACACTTATAATTTAATATACATAATTCTATCATGATAATGGTAGTAATAATAATAATAATAATAATAATAATAACATTAATAATAATAATAATAACAATAATAATGATGATGATGATGATGGTGATGATGATAATAATAATAATAATAATGATAATAATAATAATGATGATAATAATAATGATGGCAATAATAATAATATAATATGAAAATAATAATAATAATAATAATAATAATAATAACAATAACAATAACAATAATAATAATAATAATATTAATAATAATAATAATAATAATAAATAATATATACGTACATACAAAGTAACACATTATGTCCGGTGGTTTAATAAACACCTTTACCTATTTATTTGTTTATTTGTTCATTTATTGATTGATTGATTTATTTATTAATTAGAATTCAACTTCCACAAGGGAACCGCCATTCTCCAGCAGCACGATTGGTCTTCTTGGTCAGAGATCCCGTCAGGATCTTTGGGTTTTTTGTTTGTTTTCATTTGTTTATTTTTTGTTGTCTCTTTTTATTTCGGTTTTTAATTTAGTTTTTTTTTTTTTTTTTGGGGGTGTTTTTTTTTTTTAGACTTTTGTTGTGGGGTTGTTGTATTTTGTTTGTTGTTTTTGTTGTTGTTGTTTTATTTTGGGATTTTCAATTTTCTTTTTTGCCCCTAGCATCTAGAGGCAAGTGATATCATTACATGACGCTGTGTTTAGTTCTTGGTAGAAATGGCGCATTACGTAACTCCACTCGAATGCAAAAGGGACACCAGGCCTTTGACGAGCAAAGGAAGATTTTGCCAGTATGCAAAGGTGAAGTGCCTACAAGCATGTCTGTCTGCTGCTGTGTAATTCTCGTCAGGAATCCTTATTTTTCTACTTTTTTTTTTCTTTAAGTGGAGAAAAGGCGATATTGGGGGAAACCCTGGCGAGGCCCCGTGGAGCACGTTTGACCGGATGTGCGCTGTAGGAGGGCTCTGCTTTTTTCTACATCGCGCATGCGCTATCAAGCAAAAATAAAATAAAGTAAGATGCCAGCTCTATATTTCATCCATGGCTACACTTCCAATCAGTGCTGGGTTCATTTTCTCTTCTCAAGGTCCCCACCCCCGCCCCCTCCCCAACAACAAAACAAAACAAAAAACAAAACAATGAGTAAAGGCTGGCAGCGTGATAGATAGATGAGAAGAGAAAAAAAAATTAAAACAAGCGCTCACAGCCACGCCAAAGACATAGCCAATGAAAAAAAAACACACCCAACAATCCAAAATAAACAACAGACCAAATCGTTTTTTACGTAACATGGCGGCTCACTTTCCCGCCATGCATCACAGTGGGAATGAGCGAACGTGTTGGTTCATTTCAGGGAAGAAGGTGTGAAGGGAGAGGGGGTGGTCGATGGGACAGGAGAGAGAGGATGATGATGAAGGGGCAGATGGATTGCAGATCATCGTGGAGTTTTTGTCTTACCTCATTTTCATTGCACCTTGTGGGCATCCCAAATGATGCCCTCTCTCTCTCTCTCTCTCTCTCTCTCTCTCTCTCTCTCTCTCTCTCTCTCTCTCTCTCTCTCTCTCTCTCTC
>JBCJKF010123568.1:0-10161 GCA_039654545.1 Plocamopherus ceylonicus | reverse complement strand
TGGTAAAAAATGCATTTGGTTTGAAAGATTATTGATTTGAGTACCAATTTTAACGATAAGTAAAATTCGATTTTTTTTATTCTAAACTTCAAATATTCTACCCGTATACCCCCTTAAATGTTGATTCCCATTTCCCACTTCCAAATATATTGTAATTTTTGAGCATATCTCTATGTTAAAGTTTGTGGATTTTTAATATGCATTTTTCTTTTCAACCTATATTTTTGTTGGTGTCTGACAAAATGTTTCCTCAATTTGTTTGTTTGTTTATGTATTGTTGGTGTCATTGTTTTCTATTTTTAATGCTGAATGAAAGAGAAAAGAGAGGATAATATTAACGTTGGAGCTCATTATTTATAGATATTTGTCGAGTATTGTTACATTACATTTCATTTCATTTATTTATTTTATTTTTTTTTTGTAGTCCTTTTTCAATACCATCACAACAACGAGAATGATAACAATAGCTGCGATCCCACAGTTATGTGTATTGTTATTATCATGGTCACCTTTCATGGGATCTATATTGTTTATTACAGCCCACAGCCAGTTTGAAACATGTAAAATATCAGGGTATATGTTTTAATTGTCTGGGGTTTTTAAAATAATTTTCAAACGCCATTTAACATAAGTATACTCAATGAAGGCATTCATACTCATTTAAACACCATTGAGAAGTAGCAATTGAAACGAACGATTTCTTTCATGCATGAGAATTATGCTTCACAGTGGACAATTTCCTTCATATTGGGTTTCACTCATTGACATTATTCAGAAATAAGCATGAATATCTGTTAAACAATTTTTCGTAGATTTATTCAGATTCACATGCTCTCATATTAAATCTGTGCTTGAATTTGATTATATTTTGTATTATATATGAAATTAATGAAAGTACAATCAAATTAAAGGAGCTGTGCCAAGCATATTGTTTATATTTATTTTTACATCATGCCAAATCTCCCGTTTCCAATTTGGCAGTTCTCACCGATATTCTTTGCTGCCCTAGCTTTCATCGTCTACTTTTAGACCCCATTTGTAGGAATTTTTTTTGCTATAAAATTGTCCTCATCATTTCACTACTGGTATGAAGTTTATTGCGTTGTAGTGGTTTGGTCCAGTTCTGTCATTTCTATTACAAATGAGAATACCCCAACAAAGACACGAAAAAATAAAAACAATCTCATCATCTCACTTCCCGGCCCCCAACACACACACACTCACACCCAATATTGCAGGTAAATTCTGTTCAGTATACTTGACCATGGGGACAGAGTGGATCTGCTGTATAGCGATCGGCTACCGACCGAGAGGTCACGGGTTTGTGCCACCGGATGGGAAATGCTTTTTGTCTTTAAGCAAGAAAATTTACCACCATTGCCTCACTCGACCCAGGTGAAAATGGGTACAGCTTAGGCTGGGAAAGTAATCTGATAAAAATAACATCATATTTAGGAAGCGATAGATATAATCTGTCACTGTCCGCTTCATGCTACAGAAACAGGGATAAGCTCCAGCCTTATGAGTCGAAATGCTTGAAAGGACTGCTTTTTTTCTTTTTTATACTTAACCAAAACTTTTTTTACATGACAGTACATCTATTTTGGACATGTATTCAACACATTAAAAATCTTTTGCAACACAGTGAAATGGAAAATCTCTTACTAAACATTCTGACAGCTTATCTTAAATGGAAACATTAAATTTTTTGTCAATCATTTTGAAAGGAAAGCTCATGTTAACTTACTGGCTACCAAGGGTCCAACCATAAATCATGTTTAGGGTACCCAAAATATCATAACTTTATTTCATTTATCATTTTTTTCTCTTAATTTTTTTTTATCATGCTGTGTTTGCAAAGGAGTGAAGTTTATATTTCAACCAACAGACATTTTATATGGAATTTTTATCTGAGAGTGACAACAATTTCAAAGTTACGGGTCTGTTGAACGTATCATATCTGTTCTAGGCTGTATTCATAATTTTGAATCGTGCGAGTGATTTGTAATCGACTAGCCATGAAAGAGATTTATAAATTCATTCATTATCATCCATGTCAGGAAATCTCATGAGTGATTGATCTTTGAAAACCTCAAGAATATTCAGCTATTCATTTGTGTTACTGAAAATGTTGTAGGTTTTCATATAACATATTGCGGCTCAAGTATGTAAAAATGAGGTCCTCATATGTTACTATTATTCACGTCCATCTCTTTGTCTGATGTAAATATGTGCTTTCTTTTCATTGTTATAATATAATCTTACAAGTAATGATCAGGATGTGTTATATGTTTCGTAGTTTTAGTTGTGTGATGGAGAATATATTTAAGGCTTGTGATTTTTTCCGCCAAATTTGTAGTTAACAATATCATTGACAGTTGTTTTTTTTAGATTAATATTGACAGTTGAGATAACTGGAAGAATCAACCTCACCAGTCAAAACCAGTTGATTTGACTTCATATTATGTTGACTTTTACAAGGTTTTGTTTTATTTCGTATTTTTGTTCTGATTTGTTTTTTATTTATTTATTTATTAATTCTTTTTTTTTCCGTTTTGATTTTTGTTTTGTTTTTGTTTCTTATTTTTGCTTCTTCCCTGATCCTCAGTAGATAATATGTGTCATTTGTCATCTAAGATAGAGAGTGGAATTTAGCTCTTTGCTTCATGTTCTTGTAGGTACCTTGATCATGTTTTTAATTGTTTATGTTCATAAGAAGTCAAAAAAAAAAAAAGGACAAAAGAAAGATGAAAAAGGAAACAAAACAAAACAACATGATTATGAAAATTAAGAAAATTCTCTTAATAATATTGTATGGTATTCCATGATGGACAGATATGCCTGAAAACAGTTTTATTTCCAATACTTGTGCTAACATGCATCTGCAATTTGTGTCATATTTTGACATGGTATAAAAGAGAAATGTTTTTTGAAAGAGGGTAAGGTTTGTGAGGGTTTGGTTTGACAAAGGCAAAACAAAAAAGCATCCAGTGAAACTTAGGAATCCATATCTATCAAGACCAGTAAGAACATTGTGACCTGTTTTGTCTCGTTTCATCATTGGCCCATCACCACAGACCTACAGCAAAAGCTCTATGGCACAAGAAAAGACCTGGAGAAAATCCTGCTGTTTGTGGCCGCCACTGGACTGAGGATTTGAAGAACCGACATAGAAAACGAAGAAGAAGAAGAAGATTGCTAATTCAAATTCTGTACTTTTGTTGAAGACCTATGACCGTATATCAACTGTGCATGCTCATTAGTGAGTGTGTCTCTCTCCAAAAACTGTGTAGGACGATTGCTGTAGATTATAATTGAGTACATTTACTGGTATTTCTAGATTGAATGTTTATGTATTCAAGAGAGAGAAGGAAAGAGAGAAAGAGATAGAGGAGAATGTCTGCATACTTTAAACTTTAACTTTCCTTGTTTGTTTGTTTTTTAATCATACCAAATGTTTTCAAACAATGTCAGAACTAATTTTTCCCTGATAAAAGCTAGTTTTCCACTTCTTCCACAATTTGTAAATAAACCCCCCATTATCCATGCAGTTGCATTGGCCTGTATGTGCCATTACTTCATAAACCCTTCCGCCTGCTTTCCCCCATCTTCAAGCTCGATTAAGGTCTATGTTGGATGCTCCATTACCGACTAGTGCTTACGAACACTAAACTAAGTCCCTGGTGTAATTTTTACAACAGGTAGCGACCTGCCCTAACTCAGGACTAAGACAGCTAGACCATCATCGCAGCGGCATACAGAAAGAAATAATGCCCAAAACATAATGTAAACAGCATAAAATAAACAATTCTAGTAATTATTATTGCAATTAAGGCCTAGAATAGTGGAAGTTGAATTATGACAATTATAATTAGAGTTGACGAAGAAGTGAGTGAATGGATGAAAGAAGGAGTTCATAAGTAAAAAATGGCGCAATAGATGTTTATACTTTAACCAAGACGCATCGATACTAGGATTGAAGAAGCGATTCCATCCTCTCTGTAAAGAAATCTTACATCCATAAAATTTAATTTTTGTGTGAATTTTTGGTTTTCCTGCATAGAAAACAACTTGAAAATGAGTTTTGAATAATGTCATTCAAGTTTTACATTTTTTATTATATTTATTTACCATCTATGTGGTTGAAGTATTGCTAACTGATAATAGTATTGAACATGGCCGATTTTGGCTTCGAGCCTAACAGAAAGAATCAATAGGTGCAAATGATTTTCTTAACAGCCTCTGATTGAGTAACATTTTTTCAAATCAAAGTTTTTATGTATTTAAAAAAAAAGGGATGATTTTCCCATCAGTCAATATAAAATCTACAGCTACAGAGGTGGTTTCCAGTCCTTTTCCCCTGATTATATTTTTAATATAGGTAGATTTGAATGTTGGATGATGATATTTATAGACAATTTGGTAAAGGTTTGTACGTCTAGAACTTCTATCTTTGTTACTAGTATTCCCTACATTGTAAAAAATTCAATTTTTATTCTTATACTGCAGGACATTTGACATTTGGACTGCTATACTTTGTTCATATACAACCCCTTCAATTTTGTGCTTTCAAATACCGTACGTTTTGTTCTGTTTTTCGTTTTTACTCCTTGCTTTTTTCTTGTTGTTTTTTTGTTGCTTTATTTTTTAATTACCGCTTAGATTATTCATGTTCTGTCCAATTATTTTCAATTACTTTTGGGTTATTTAATTGCTTTCTGCAATTGAACACATACCATTTCTTTCATAATATTGTTTGAGATATTACTTAATTTTTTTTTGTGTATCTTGATTTTTAGATCAATATTATTACATTCTTGTTATCCTCATTTAGAGTTTAGCCTTCTTGGCAACTCATCATACTACAATGTTAAAATTAAAAGCCTCATTCGAAATGCTTATGAAAGCAATTAAAAATTATTTATCTAGAGTTCTGACAAATATAATTTAATGCAGGTATCAATTTCCTTGATATGCGATTATAACCTTATATATTGAATTTCTCAAACCAGTATTGAGCTAATCCTTAAAAGAGATATTACTATACAGATATATCATTCCCATGTATTGAGCGATTTATGTCGCAGGTTTTGAAATTAATTGTTCAACATTATTCTTTATAATCAGAGGTTTATTTATCGTAATATGAATGATGACGAAACAGGTGAAAATTTAAATCAATCACCAAGCTCTTTTAATGTGGAATTTTTATTGGGGTTGTGGAGAATGGGTGTGCATTTGTGTAACTTTACTCCAGTTTGTATCTGAATTATCAGTCTCCATGTTGAGAGTAGTTTTTGAGAAAATGGACACACCTTGACAAAACTATTGATAATGTCTGTTGTTGTTCGTAACGGATGTCTTGAACATAATAATAATAATAATGATGATAATGATAATAATAATAATAATAATAGTTGTAATAATATAACAATAATAACAATAATAAAATACATCAGAGTCATCTTACATTAATCAAATATGTCACTAATTTATGGAGGGAAAACTGTTGAAAAAAGTGATCATAGCTAAGAAATATCACAAACAGGATAACCATTTTACAAATACATGCATTGTATTGTAATTTTTGTCAAGGTGTACTTCTTGAGTTTAAAATCCCACAAATACACACTACGGTGGGGATGATAAATTTTTTCCTTCTCTTTCCATCTCCTCCTCCTCCTCCCTCCTTCTACCCCTCATATTCCTGCACCCATTTTACACAGGATGAAGAACTTATTTCATTTGTTTTTGTTATTATTTTTATTATTATTATTATTATTTTATTATTATTATTATTGTTATTATTATTATTATTATTATTATTATATTTATACCATCATCATCATCATTATCATCAGCAGCATCATCAAACTCATAATCGCCACTGTTCTCAGCGAATGGTATGTCTTTATGTTCTTTGCAAGTGAAAAAGTCCCCCCAATCCATTTGATGTAAAAAAAAAGTATGTCACCCCATCATTGCCTTTGCCAACCCACCAAATATTCAAATGCCGTCACATGCCTTTTTTTGAATTTAGATATCCTGACATGTTTTCTATTTGAGATGTTGGTTGACTCTGAATGGCAGACATAGAAGCCAGGGTAAGGAAAGAAAGAATTATCCTTCATGTTTTTTTCTCCTCATTCTCCATGGTAAGATGTTTCAACAGGACATTTAGTGGCATGAATCAGAGTGCATAATGTTGATTTGATTTTGCTCTGGCAGACTTTTTTTTTTACCTTTTGCTATTTTTGTTCGCCTCTATTTTTCCACTAATGGATGTTCTGGAGGTGTTTTTTTCTTGTATTTCATTTCATTATACTGAAAGTAGGAAGCTCTTTTATATCTGATTGAGGACTGCATTTATTGCTATTTGGTTTATTTAAGCATAAAGTCTACTTTTTTCGAAGATAAGTGGTTTTTTAAATTCTTGATGTAGCCTTTTAATTGTGAATTGCTTTTTACTTAATTCCTGTCTTTTTGATTGTTGATCAGTTTAAAAAGGAAGTTTCATAATAGTGAATGGGTTGGTATATTTTTAATTGAGGACGTTTTTTGTTTTGTTTTTTAACTATGAAAATTCACATTTACATTCATTATTGTTTGTTTTGTATGTATGTTTGGAAAAGGGTCAGGGTATCTTGATTTATTTTTAGTATTATTGGTGATAGTAATATTAATTATTATCAATATAACAATAATAATAAAGATACAGTAGTTACCGCCTAATTGGACTCCGTCTAAATGGCGTTTCACCTTGGTGGACGTTTTCTAAGTGAACCGCGGTTTTTACTATCAAAATCACCCCTCTAGTTGGACGGTCCAAGAACAAAAATTTCGGCTACTTACACGTTTAGATTCGTGAAAATGGTTTGACCATCAGCTTTCAAATTTATTCAAGGGCCATAAAGAATACAACTTTTCGTATGAATGGGCAATTGTTCTCCAGGGTGCTCAGCAGAGGGAAAGGGGCCTGGCAAAGTTTTATTGGTGGGTACTGGCCCAGGTGTGGATACGGAGCTAAGGTGTCAAAAACTGCTACAGGGCATGACGGCTCTCAAGCATACACTTTTCCTAGGCCTATGCCATAATGTGTTTGTGGGCCAACCATATCTCACCCGAGTGTTTAAGCGGCCATCCCCTCGACCCATCCATCTCGCGTTTAACATGTTGTATGTTGGACCAAGCCTAGGTAATGATACGGCCATCCCTTGATTGTTCAACACACTGAGGCAATGATTTTGTGTTTATTTTTGCTTGGTTGTCTGCCAGTGCTTTGTTTGCTCGACATGAAAATTCGATTTGGGAACATAACTCCCTTTATGAAGTACAACACCCCGTTTGATGGTGTGATCATTGTCCAACTATGGACTATCACCCCCTCATCCTTACTTGTTGGCCAACTAGACGTTTCGCCTATTGGACATTCCTCGTAATGGGGCGTTTTTTATGCTTCCCGACGACCGTCCAATTAGGCGCTAACTGCTGCAATACCATTCTGCATCTCTCATTAAAAGTAAGAAAAAAAAACTTGACAGGCAGTGTCAGACCTTGAGCTTTATCTCATTCAGTCAACTCCAGAATGTTGGAATTGTCATACAGAATGCGCATGTGTGGGTAGCTACAAGGAAAGAGCTGGTCAAAGTCAGAGCTGTTGAAAATGTCCCAAGACAGAAAGAAATTGAATTCCCTTGTCTGTAGCGTTTAACCTGATAATGGCGAATGGTAATAACGATAATAGGAACATTTCAAAACATATTATATAGCAGACGACTTAATTTTTCCCTTTACCTTGGTACTTCTTTGTAGTTTTCAATGCATTTCTACAGTTCACTTGATGTAAATTTGTCAGTCATACTCCTTCCAAAGATCCTGGTGAGGTATTGTGTTATTTATGGCCTGCTTTTTCTTATGTATGATGATAGCATCCTTCAGTCTTATTAGCAGACTTTGGTTTTTGCAGTCTAATTTGTGTTAGTATTGGTGGTGATGAGCTATATATACATTTTGGGAATTTTTCTGCTTCTTTGTTTGCTTTATTTGTTTGTGTGTGTGTGTGTGTCTGTGTGTGTGCATTGCATATGTGAGTCCTGCTAATGGCATGGTTACTACATGAGAAATGTCTATTGTGATCCGTGATCAATTCTAGAAGAATATACACAGTATATATAGGTGTGCCTGTAAGGACCGTGATATGGAATGTTGTTCATACTCATACCCTTTGGATGTTTTGTTGAGAAGTTGGACTATTTAATTCATTGAAGACACGCCACAGTGGGCCTCACCGAACCGCTGAGATGCATGTTGTTTTTTACCTATTTTCAACCAGCCGCAACTTTTCTGTCAGTGAAGATAAAGACAAGTGGTTTTTTTGTTTTGTTTTTTTTTTTGTATGCTATAGAATGATATTTCAGCTTTCCAGTGATCTAATTACTTTTCATATCAATGGTACGTGAAGTCTATATTTTCATGATGTAAAAGAGTGTGTGCCAACGCGTCTCCAAAGGACCACTGTGCTGTTAAGATTCATTCTAATGTTGTTGAAAGTTTGAAGGGAGAGAGTCAGATAAGTGGTGCCATACATTCATCCATACAGGTTACCTTCACGATTCACAGACCTTTTTGTCAATAGTCCTCCTCGTTTGTATTGCCATGCCATTGTTATTTGTATATCATATATTCATTTTTTTTATTTTTTTTTCTGATGACCCTCAGCTTTTGTCAGCATTTCATTTCTAAGAATATTGATTGTCAACTTAATCAATTGTCAACAATCCACTTCAAAGCTGTAATGGCTAACAAGGTGAATTTAGTTTCATTTCTATGATATACATTTTGTTTTTTTACATATTACAGATCTGGCATTTAAGTGCAAAAGTTCATGTGCATCCTATTTGTCTTGAAAGAAAATTAGAAATGTGAATGTTTTTCCTTTCTTAGGGTTGATTAAACAAAATCTTTCTGGATAGGGTAAAAATTTCTTGTGCTGCCAGCATTGTTCTCTTTAGCTATGTTGGGTTTAGTTTTTGGGTTTTCTTTATTTTTGAAGTGCTCACGATGGCTATTATTTTCATTGGTGATGAGATTATGACTGTTATTGTAAAAAAAAACAAACAACAACAACAAATAACAACAAAAAATACATCTCAATTCAAGTATATTTCCAGATTGATCTTTGGGTTCATCATGGTTAAATTGAAATAATTGGGGTTTCCACTTTTCCGGCACGTTTTCTTGTTCAACACTTTTTTTGGGGCAGGTTCCTGTCCAATGGTTGAGGGTCTTATCTCAAATTTTTCAGTGGGTAATGGTTGTATTTTAACAAAATACATTCTGTCACAATTGTATAGAATACCACATGGCGGATTAAAGCCCTAGGAAAGAATGACACGCTGAGAACGATATATATACATTGTAAGAAAACTTTACAAAAAAACAAAAACAAATAAAAACCAACTTTTATGATGGAGTTATTTAACTTAAACACTGTTGTTGGTGGTTCTTCCTCAACAAAACCATTTATAGAAAAGGTCTCCCGACTTGAATGATTCCCCCCTCGCTCCCCCCACTTTTCACTTCAAGCCCTGAAATTTCTATTGTTGAGAACAGCCCCTTTTGTTTTAACGAGTGACGAGGATGGGGTATGTGTGGGCACTGTAATGAAGAGGCTAATTTTGGGGGGTTTGATAGTTGGATTTGTTCTCGGGTATTTCTGTTGTCGATATAGATTGACAGGGTACCGTGCCTAAACTAATTTTCAAATTAAAGCTAAGGCATGATATTAATACGGTAATTAAGGTTATTTTGTATAATATTATATCAAAGAAACATTGCCCTTTGTTTTGTACTTGTAGGGTTGATATTGATGCTTTCCCTTATGCTTCTATGTCCTGCAGATACAACTGTATTCCCCTTTTGTACCTCCACTTTTTATCACAACTCAGGTTGACTTGTATGGTATTCATATTCATTTCTGACAAGATCTGATCATTAGTTGTAGTACATTGAAAGAAATGTGCTCATACTTGCTTCAAATGATTACAAAGTTTAAAGGCCTTTTTCTTTTTAAAAGGGCTGAGGATGGGGATTTTAATTTGTCTTTTTTCGCAACATGACACTCCTTTGTTATTTAATTTATTGATTTATATATATATATAT
>JBCJKF010123347.1:0-10163 GCA_039654545.1 Plocamopherus ceylonicus | reverse complement strand
TCTCTCTCTCTCTCTCTCTCTCTCTCTCTCTCTCTCTCTCTCTCTCTCCCTCTCTCTCTCCCTCCCTCCCCCCTCCCTCCCTCCCTCCCTCCCTCTCATTCACTCACTCACTCACTCTCTCACTCACTCACTCACTCACTCAATCACTCTCTGTCTCTGTCTCTCTCTCACGTCTCTCTCCAACCCTTCCTCCCTTAATGTGTAGGTCTGCTATTGGTTTTAAGCATGGCTTTTTAAGGATTGTTAAGCTTACATAGCTCTACTTTGTTTTTTACACTGTTTGTGCTAAGAAAAAGCTCATAATGCAATAGTAACCAACCATGACTTATATTTATAATAACGCATCATTTCTTTTTGTAAGGGTTATCCTCTGACAGTCTGTCCATCAGCGATGGTTCGCATAGCAAAGTATGCCAGTGAGAACAACCGTGTTGTTCTAATGAACATGTCTGCACCTTTCCTGTGTTCAGTATTCAAAGAGCCCATGCTCAAGATGTTACCCTACATTGACTACTTCTTTGGCAATGAAACTGTAAGTGGTAAAATTTTGTTCCTTAATTAATAATTCTTTATTCGACCATTGGTAACATTAATGATATGAATGAAATATTTGACTTATGTGAGCCTCTAAAGCAATTGTGGTGTAAATTGGCATATATTGTAGAAAATGTTGGTTTGAAGAAAATATTTTTTATGTTGCAGGATTTTGTCAAATTCATTTATGTAATTTCACTCCCTTTCAAACAGTCAATTGCACAAATCAATGAGAATCCATCTAGGAACTTTTGTAAATTTTGCAATGAGTGGAGTAGGCATATGTGAGCTTAAGTCCATCTGTTCACACTGTTATGGTTCATGACACAAAACAATAAAAAGGCTGTTGATAGTCTCATTTACGAGCAACGATTGTTCTCTCTACAACCTAGATGCTGGATGGCATCGTGTACTCACCTCTTGATTTGACAAGACGTATTAAGTTGTGCCAATATGGCTAGCAACAACCCAACAAATGAATTTGAATGAGATAAAAATAATTGTAAGAAAGTCATACTGTCCATGGCTCAAATAATTGGTTGAAAAAGTCTCACCCCTTTCTAAAAGAACTGGGATCTAAGGCGGACATCTATATAGTGAGATGTACGGGGCAAATTTATATAGAGAGAAATATCCATTACCCAGTGAAAATGGGATGTAAGGTGGACTGGGTTGCTAGGTGGTCGGATATTAGACAGTCACTTCTGTAATTCTTTCTGTTAATGATAACTATCACTCTTTCATTTTTTTTCTTTGCAGGAAGCTGAAGAATTTGCTAAAGCAAATAATCTTGGGGTAAATCACTTTGTCCTTGTTTGCTTCAATCTAAGTGGTTAAAAAAAATCCCACTACAAAAATCACAATTCATTCATCTTTCTACATGGCAGAGATTGAAAATATTATGAGTTTGAAAATGATTGTCTCATCCACTTTTATTTTATTTATTTATTTTTTTTTTTATTTCTGGGAAATATTTAGGCATGTTTGTTTGTATTATTTTGTATTATTTAGTATGTATTATTAGTGCTTTCTATTTTCAGTAGAACCATAGGAACTTATTGGGAAAATTATCCCATTGAAATCAGGGTTGATTTAATACAGTGATGATGAAGTCCTTTCAGTTGAAAAATTATAAAATTTCACTTTCATACAAGCAAAGCTGTGTCTGTACTGTCACCAAAAAAATTAGTTTAGTGCTTTATAGTGTTGTCTAGGCCTTCAAACAGTTATTGTATTTTTGTTTTATTTTGGTTTCTTTTTTTTTTATCTATCTAAACTGATAACTTCTTATTGAGAATAGGTCACAGACAAGAAAGAAATCGCCCTAAAGCTCGCTCAATGGGAGAAAGTTAACAAAACCAGAAGTAGAATTGTGGTCATCACTCAAGGATCAGATCCCACAATAGTAGTGACCAGTAAGTTTTACTGTTTAATGTGGTTGAAAGATTTGGCATTAGATTTCCATCATATAAACCAAATGTGATGATCCTTGTTTTGTGAATGCTGTTTGATTTTGAATATACAGTGGAAACCGGATATAACAGCGATAGCTGGACCAGAGCAAAAGTCCTGTTACATCAGAAATACAAGGGAAATAAGCACAAATCATCATGACTGCAAATCTCTGCAAGTGTTGCCTATTTTTTGTCAACAGCCTGAATGATTTTGTACTTTTTGTCGATTAAAAGGCATTTTCTCTTGCGTTTGACATGGTTAGTGGCCATAGTGGAAGATTAATTTGCTAGATCAAGTAACAACAGTACAATTGTCGACTAGTCGTCCACGAGGTGTGCATCTGAGTGGAAAGAAAGTGCAATGTAGGTTGACTTTTCAAGTTACATCATAAAAAAAATACACAGCACAGTGTTGCACGAGGAATATGTTGTGTGAGTGAGAGTTTCTCTTTTCATAGTCATCTGACTTACATATAGTAGGTAGGGGGCGCAGTGACTCTGCGGACAGAGCGTTGGGCTACGGACCGAGAGGTCACGGGTTCAAAACTTCGTAGAGACATGCGTTTTTTCCTTAAGCAAGAAAATTTACCCCTGTTGCTTCACTCAACCCAGGTGAAAATGGGTACAGCTTTGGCTGGGAAAGTATTCTGCAATAGACTAGCATCCTATTCAGAAAGTGATGGATCTAATCTGTTATTGCCCTCTTCATGCTACAAAAACCGGGATAAGCTCCAGCCCTATAAGCTGAAAGGCTTGAAAGTGAAAGGACTACTTTTTTATATAGTAGGGAGGCTCATTAGGTTGATGGAGTTAACTTAATAAAATAAACTACTATTACTAGCACATATCCTCCAAAAATAGTGTAATCAAGCACTGGTAAAGGAAGCAAACAAGACTTACAAGAGTGGTTGACTATTATTATTAAATGGAAATTTGCCTCAACCAAGCTGACTTTCACAGGTCCACTGTATTAGTATTATTCAAGCTTTGTTACTGATACTCAAGGCTCAAAAGGTCTGAACTAGGACAGTGGTCACTGCTTATAAGAACACCTCAAATTAGGAACTCGGGTGTTAGTCTTAGTCTTCTGAGTCTTCATAATAGCTGACAATGTGTTCTAATATACCATGTGTTCTTATAATCGATGTTCACTCTGGGAACGGATACAAGGTGTGGTAAGCACTATGAAGGGAAAGGGGAGGGGTGGGGGGTGAAGAGGGGCGCAACTGTACTATCATTTTATGCCCGGAAGGCTGTGGGCATCAAGATTTTGCAGACATTTCTTCCCCCATTAAGTAATGCACATGTAACTTTGTAAGCGTATACTGATAATTGTCTGACCAGTCATCCAACCGACCCACCCCTACCATTACCATGTCACTCGTTCTTTGATTTTTCCCTTGCCTGCTTGTCTGGCTGTGTCTTTGTCCTCATCAAAAAACGAATGAGATCCAGACACATGTCGACTGATAAGTCGCCAATCGTCTCGTGTGATATCATCACTAGCTTAAGCTGGCGAGGGTGGGAGATGGGGTCGGGGGTGACAGACCAGTGCTATATTATCACCTGGTACGATAGTGTTTCAAAATGCTGTACATGCTTGCAGTTATGTGCTATCATAAATAGTTTTAAACTCTCTATTAGTTGGTGGCAAAATTGCTACAACTTGATTTTATTGAAAGATGTTTTACTGAGGAAACAATTGTCACCAGGTGCTCTTATATTTGATGTTTTGTTCTTATAACCGATGGAAATAAATAGAAAAGTATTCTGCAAGGCGGAGAATCGTTCTCATAACCAATGTGTTCTTATAAGCGGCGTTCTTAAAAGCGGTGAGCACCGTTTTCAGCCAAGATCTCTGGCAGGAACAGTTCTTACCAATGGTAATCCCGCACTGATTAGTGTACAGCCATGTAAGGCAGGTTCTGAAAAAAAAAATTATAGTAGTATTTAGTTGAAATATTTTTATAATGGAGTTTTGACGGAAACAGAATAAGTAAACGCCAGCCTGAGCAAATTAAGAAGGAAGTCAAAGACAATTTTGACCAAGATATTTGGAATTTTTATGCTTTTGCCTAAATTACAAGAGGTGTTTTAAATATTGATCAGCATATTTTTGCTTGTCAATGAATACAAGCCCAATCATATAATATAAAAACTTATTCGAAGATCCAGCCAGGTATGCCCCAACACGTGATGTACTCTTTGATTTACCATGAAAATGAAGAAACTAATCTTTTGTATTTTCATATTTTGCCCTCCTCAGACAATACTGTAAAGGAATACCCTGTCATTCCAATAGAGTCCAAAGATATTGTTGATACCAATGCTGCTGGAGATGCTTTTGTTGGCGGTGAGTAACTTATCCCTTCTTCCAACCAGTCAAATTATACACGATTTTGTCCAGTAGGGTGAATGAAAATTTTTGATTTGCCTTTCCATAATACATTGTAATTTTTTTTAACATCAACTCATCTTTACAAGGCTTGAGACAGGGAGGTCCAGGCTCTAGGAACATTGCTTCCTCTCATATTCACACTAGAAACCAAGATATTTCACTCTTTGCACTTTTTTTTTGTCTTAATTTTTGTGAACCCATGTTTATTTGAGTAAAATCCACTTTTATTGCAAGTTCTTCAAAACCTGGTCTTTTTAGATTTTTTTTTTCATTTTTATCTGTATAAAAATTACAGTAGAACATGAAAGTAATGAGCTTGGCATAGCAAGTAAAATCTAAATCCCTGTTTTTTTTTTCCCTTATTGGAGTCAATAAAATTAGCATGAAAGTAGTAAGTGTGAATAAGAGGCCAACTCGTAAATAGCGAGTATTTCCTCCCCCAAGCTAAGACTAAGACTATAGAGGTTAAAACTTTATTAAAACTAAAACAGTCTGAGAATTTTAGAGTCCGTGAAATTAGCCGCCTAGCACATTTCTTCACTTAAAATAGAATAACCCATCCTACCTATAACTGGACGAGTCTTAAGTGTCACCATGGTGCCGCGCTGTATATTATTATATTGTAGAACAAACATGAACACACAAAGTGTGTACAAACACATATGCACACACACACACGTCTAGTCGCTAAAATCTCCCCCTTAATAATATTAAGCTACTTAGTACAATAGTAGCTGTCCATGACTATTTTAGGCTCCTCGGGAATAGCGACAACTCGGAAATGGCAAGTAATTAGGGGTGGACCTTTCGAACTCGTTATTTCCAAGTTCTGCTGTATTACCTAGAAATCGGTTGCTGTTTGAGAGGAATTGCCCTCCAATTTCTTCCGTCACTGATAGACAATTACAATTACACAGTCAACATTGCTGCTTGGGAGGAGGTCAAAGTTAAAGCATGCCTTTGGCCGAAGTGTGCTTGAGATTGAAATACTTTAAAAAGCACTTGGCCTTTATAGTAAATTATAGAACAATTTTAACTTGTTGAATCTGGCCACGTTTTTTGAGGATTCCATGGTTATGGCAATAACTATCAGATAACTGTATTTTTTATTATTTAAGAGACTGATGTCAATCTTTTATATGCAGAAATGGTTTTCAGTGACATGGTGAAGGAGAATGAGGAAAAAAAAGTTAATTTTTCTCATTAAAAAAAAAAAGGAATATTAATACATCATTCAATGAATTATCCCTAAAACTAAAACCGTTTACATGTTTTCTTTCAAATATTTGTATACTAAGGTTGTGGTGAATAGTATGGGTACACATTATATGAGTTATAAAGTATTACTGATGCAATATGTCCACGTACATGTAATTGAAGAACTGGGAACCTATAACAAATATAATCTGGTGGTGTCAAATGCTATTTATTACTACATGTATTTTATCAGTTTTATCATTATCATTATTTTTTTCAAATGTCCACAGGCTTTTTGGCTCAATTAGTTCAAGGGAAGTCAATGGATGAATGCATAGCTTGTGCAAATTACATTGCCAATATGATAATTCAGCGTTATGGTTGCACCTTCCCAGAAAAATGTGATTATAAGTCAAAGTCATAGGTAATAAGTAAATTACACCTTTAGTCCTGTTTATTTTATCCATCCTGATATTTCATGAGTCAATGAGAGTTTAATCTAAACTAAAATACCTCGTATGCTAAGGCCTCTGACTTGGGCCCTCCATAACCTTTCCTCTTTTCTTGACTTGAAGTTATAAATGTTTATACATGCATATAGATTTACAAGCTAAGTGAGTGAAATTTATCACATAATAAAATGCATTTACAATTTAGAATCTCTTGAAAGAAGAAGAGTAGAGTGAGTTGCTCATACTCATACTCATATTGCCTCGCCTAGCCCTTTTTCCATAGAACTTTGAATGTGATTGCCTTTTTTACCCTGTGGCCTAATCGATGGCGTGGTTTTGTTAATGATCCATCATTATGATCCTTCACATTATGAAAATTATTATTTGTGACAGTTGAGCCTGTGGCTGATGTGTAATCTGTAATCTTCATTATTTTTGCAACATTCCATATTCAAAATGATATTTTCTTGACAAAATTCAAGAAACTTAACAAGAGGGCCATGTGGCATTGCGGTAGTGCATCTGACATGGGACCTAGAGGTCGCGGGGTCAAAACCATTGACGACACATGCATTTTTTCTTATGCAAGATGCTGTACCCGTTGTCTGCTCAACCCATGATAAGATGGGTACAGCTTTGGCAGGGAAAAGACTAGCACCCTTTTCAGAAAGCAATAGATTTGATATATATGTCACTGTACGCTTCATGCTATGGCATGGAAACCGGGATAAGCTCCCCGAAAGGACTACTTTTAATTTTAAATAAACAAGGGAATGCAGAAAATACTGACAAATATGCTATCCTACTTACATCAAATGATCAAGCTTATGTTCTCATTCTACATATTCTGTGAATGGATGGAACATTACTCACTTCTGTAAAAAAAAATTGAGAGCACCAGACACCTAATTTATGTTTAGTGGTTCATTCTTCATGTAGGCTACTTGATTTTCCAATTGAACATTTTACAACTTTTAACAATTTTATGTCAAGTGATTTCTCAGATTGTCTTGCAAAGGGACGAGGAGAGGGGGGAGATGTTTGAGTATTGAAAAGCCCGGTATTTGAAAATTTTGGTACATGTATATTCTGGGGTTGAAGCATTAGATTTTAAACTTTCTCAATCTGTGTTCAAAATGCAAAATATGATTTAAAAACTTATGTTTGATTTTTAACATAATTTTTTATTAATTTTATATATATATATATATATATATACGATTCAAAAATGAAAATGTTACTCAGGACTTTAATTCATGTAACACTTTATGGAGTTGTGAAAGGGCATGTTTTGGTAGTTCTTTTTGTTTTATGTCCCCATGCATCAACTGGATGAAGTGTGTCAATTACAATATTAAATAATATTCAGTTCAGCTGTTTCATTTGTCCATTGCTGAATAAACTAAAGAAAATCTTTTGTTAGCTTTTACAAGTGCCTCAAGTTGTCTTTGGTTTCTGAGAGGATATGTCATGTGGGTTTTTGTCGTTTGTATTACTACATGTATTTTTGTATGTGTGTTTTATTCTCCTAATTTATTGAATTGAATCTCAGTTGGGTTTGGGTTTTTAATGGACCTTCGAATGATATACACCGGTAAGAGATAGTGGATGCAACTAAGACTCATATGATAAGCAGTCTAATTGAATTGAATTGCCCAAACATTTTTTTTTTTTACTTATTTCTTGCCTTTTTAGGCTCTTGGGTTTAGTATTATTAGTTTTAGTATTAATAATATCGGTACAAATATTAACCAAAAAAAAAAAAAAAGCCAAAAACTATACAGTAAAATTCGGATATAACGGCACAAACAGGAATCTGGTGTCGTTACTATCGAGCACCGTTGTTACTGTAATCAGATGTACCGAAGACCAGATAACAGCTGTGTGTAGACTATACAAACTCTTCATACCTAGAAATAGTAAATTGCTGTAGAATACCCAAATAACAAGAAGCGCAAATGTGGTCGGCCAGTAAAAAAAAAACATTGCTTCCTGTCACATTTAGTCAGCTCAACATATTAGGATGTTTTCTTAAACAGTTCTTGTCACCTTTTTAGCGTTAAACATGTACATGTATTGAACTACTGAAATCTCTCTTCATACCTCTTCAATTGTACTATATAATGAAAGTCGCTCATAACTACATGGAACTTAACATGTACAACGTAAATTAAATCACTAATGCTTACATTGTCCATTATAAAACTAAAGAAGAAAAAAAAATTCAAGGGAATCATTCATAGCATCCACAGAAGTCATTACTTGTAGGTGAGGAAGGACTATGATGTTTGGTGAAGATGTGTTGCAAGCTATTACTGTTCCTAAGATTACCATGCACATTTGAAATTCAGGGAAGAGAGAACATTGATCATGTGTAAATGCACGTTTGTGTAGTAAACAAAAAGAATTTGACAAAGAGGGGGAGGTAAAGTATGATTTTCACAGGCATACATTAAAATGTTACACATCACATAAACAAATTGGACTTGATCATAAATAGAAATAGATTTTGTCTCATTATGTCTATCACTACATTTATCAATGTAGGACAACAAAGGGAAAGAAAAGCAACATGTTAAGAAAATCAAGAAATTTATTGGAAACTTTGACGATCTTTACAAATATATATTTCATTTACATGTTCTAAAAAAACATTGAATATCAAATAAAATTCTGTCATCCAATAATTGAACAGTCATCACTGAATTATACCATGGTATTGGAATGGTAGAATTATTACACATTTGATAGTTTCGTGACATTTCATTTGTCAGACTCAGAGCAAGCATCCAGAGCAATTGTTATACTTGAAATAAACAGAGGAATTTGATTGTTGGTTTTAAATGTTAAAATAAAAAATAAATAACATTTTGATATACAGTTAAATATCAAGTGAAAAAAATAAAAATTCTGTGCATTGCAAAGACTTCATTCATCATATTATTAAAAACATGTATACATAAATTTATATAACAAAATTCATACATCTCCATGTCTATGGAAGAAGGAAAGAGAAAAAAAAAAAAAACAAAAAAAAAAAAAACGAAAACCAAAGACAAAAATAAAATTGTCAATGTAAACAAAAGGACAAATTTATAATGAAAACATGCTGTAAATAAAATAAAAAGGATTTTTCAACCTGTACCTGACTGAAACCAGAATGCAAAGAGGAGCTCGCATATATTTAAAATATTTTCCTATCAAAGAGCAGCAAAGTCACTCCTCCTCTTCTTTTTATGTTTGTTTTAGCACATACAAAAAGTAAAAATTTCCTCAGTAAGGACTTGAAAGACTTTGGAACTTTTTACAGTTTTGGTTCACCAGCAACAATCTGGGACTCAATACCGCATTCATCACGACCACGGGCAATCTTGAAGAAACCTATATATATATACATATAAAAAAAAAAAGAAGAGAGAAGACTCAATGAAAGGACAAATTAGAAGGCTGTAAAAGCTTTTTTATGATGATTATGATATAAAGAATCGGCCCAAAATAAAACAAAAATACAGTAACAACGAAACCTAAGAATGTCATGACTATTTTATCTGAATTGTGAAATTTCATTGAAGATCATTAGAAAACTTGGAAAAAGGAGTATATTATCCCTTTCTCCTAATAACGTATGCTTGTGACAGTAGGCAATATGAGAACAAAGGGTTAAAAGATAAATAAAATTCCATTAAGTCATCACCAAACGAAATACCTGGCTCTTAACTGAAAACTACTGAGCATCAGCCACAGAGGCAATTACATGCATTACTGTGGAGGGCACTTAAAATAAACCTGGTGTAAAATAAAAGTCTTGAATTGTGAAAATTTTTCATCCGATCTAATTTTCTCTATGTATACCATTTCAAACTGGAGTACATGTACTAGCCACTATAAGCGCGTTTGATCCTCTTAAGATACTGGTTAACTCGAAAGGACAGCTACAATATATATATATATATATATATATATGGGTGACCTTATATAGGCCACTTTTCGGCCTCAATAGTGTATTGGCCCCCCCTAGACAATATTGGGGCTAAAGGTTTTCTGGGTAGCGTACGGCAACTGATTTGTAGTTTCTATTTCTAGGATCGGAGAGCTCCTCTCCTCCCTGCACTCAGACAGCCTCCTGAT
>JBCJKF010123236.1:0-10165 GCA_039654545.1 Plocamopherus ceylonicus | reverse complement strand
CGCAGGTACAAGAGGAGAAAAAAGCTTTATGAAATATAAACGCGAGCGTCACACGCAGCTGCAGGTGCATCGGACTGCATACAATGTCGCCTTGTATCCCCCGTGCGGAATCTCTCCTCCTTTGCCGCAAATATCTTCGCAACACGTTTATCGGAATTTTTCCCACGATTCATCGGCCGCTACAGACAAAGTTTCTTTATCGATTATATAATCCACGATAAGAAACGTGTGTCCTATAAATTGATAACATTTTCGATAACAATGGAAACGCGTTTCTCTCTCTCTCTCTCTCTCTTTATCTTTATTTCTCGACAAACGTTATTGAAAAAACCGTTGGAAATCATTTCGTCGTGACAAAATGAAAATATTACAATATATTTAAAGGCGAGAAATTTTCTAATTTACGAGAGAGGAGTAGTATGAGTATTTTGCAGAGCGAAATAAACATGTCGTCGACGGTAAGCAGGCCGATTATACATCTCGAAAAACGCATTCGCCGTACATAAACGAACGCGCGCTGACTTTAACATTTAATTAGTTGAGGCGTTTTGTAAATAAATATTTCCGCGCATCCTGCCTGTCTCATTATCGTGTACGTAGGATCTTTCCGTCGACGGGACGACGATTTTATCCGAGGCCGGATAATTGAGGGTGTTACGAAGCGTACGTGATCCCGGGATAATTGGATAACGCGCGGCGGGACGCGAAACTTTTGATGCACTTTGCACGCCTCCGTCATGGCCTTCGCGTCCCTGCCGACCGTTTTGTTTTCCTCCTTCTCCTCACCCTCTGTGTCCTCTTTCGCCTATCCATTTCCGCGGAAAGTTAATTTGTAGAAAGCTCGCGAAACACGTAGAATAAATACATTCTTCCGTTTTAACAGCGCGGCGGTGGCTCGTGCAGGCATGCCATATCGGTGTCGTTTGTCATGCACGAAGCACGAGCAACGACGTTATCGCGTTTGCGATTAATACCCCTGACAAATCGAGGCACAAAAAGGGAAAGAAACGGCGGAAGCGCAGTGCGGGCTCACGAGAAAGATAGAAGTGTGCGTGTGTATGTGTAAGAGAGAGAGAGAGAGAGAGAGAGAGAGAGACTGTGTCCTGTTCCCGTTTCGTGAGAAATTATCGACGCGCGACCCACGCGCCTTGAAATTACAGCGCGTTTATATAGGACGGCCGCGCACTACGTGCTCTTCTTCCACAATTTTCCCTCTGAACGAAAGACCAAGTTTTGCGCGAGTAAAATTGTATGTAGGGTAAAGTGTGCGGTAAAATTGAGCGATCGCGTCTATTTTGGCGCGGAGATGTAGGCGAAATTCGATAAAAGCGTGGGTGAAACTGACTGATGTCTCGAATGACGAAAGTCTCGGGTGAGATGTCACGCGCTTGTAACGTACCATCTTGTCCCCGACGAATTCGTCGTCGGTACCGGTCTCGAAAATATACAGTCGAGTATGCTCCATTTTGATTCGCCTCCCTATACGATTTCTATCCTACTTTTTCCCCATTCCGCCTCTCCCAAACACACCGCGTTCTTTTTCCGCAATTTCATCCGAACGTCCCCGAACGTCGAGTAAATTGTCGTTGTGACGGAAACCGGGTCACTGTTACGCGAACGTTTATTCACGGGGAAACAAGTAGCAGGAAGGAACCGCCGCGAGCGCGATAAGACGCGATACCGAGACGTGGTAGTCGAAACTGTGGCACGCATAAAGGTTCGAAGGGAGGGAGAGTCAAAGCACGTCCACGGAATCTTTTGATAGCGCCACTCTAATTGGGGCAGGTGTTAATTAAAGTGCGCTCGCGCTCACGCTTAGGCAAAGACGACGACGACGACGTCTACGTCGACGACGATGATGACGTGGCCGTCGTCGTCGCGACACGGCCACGGCGCGGCAACCCGGCGACGGACTTTGTTCGCGAAAATAATGATCTTTCCATTATCCGGCGCTGCGCTGTCCTTTCTCAATCCATTGTCCTCTTCAACGTCCACGTTATCGTCTTTATTGTCCTGCTCGACGCTTCGTGTGCCCCTTCCTTTTTTCCACCGCGGCCGCGTTCGAGAATAAACGGAAAGATGCTCGATGAAAAATGCTCTCAAGATTACGAATAAAGGATCGTGGGATTATTTTCGGCTGCACGCCGCGCTATTTTTTGCCGTCATTAATTCATCTTTCTCTCTCTTTCTCCCCGCGACCTTCCTCGTGACGTTCGAGTGTCGCGCGCGCGGTGTAATTACCGCGTGATTGGCGCGACCATTTATGTCAATTTCCGCAGCTGGCTACAAGCATCTGACACTGTCGGCGACAAGATTGTCATCGACAAAATTAAGTGAATAATCAACTCCGCGTAAGGCGCGCAATAACGTCCGTCAAATAAATTCAATCAATTGTACGATTCTTCAAAGTCGCGCCGTTTGTACATTCGTGTTGTGCTTGTCATTGGCATGGCAACGTGCGGTGACAAGTTCGTGCTCATCGAAATGGCAATAATATATTTTTAAAGTAACACTTGACAGTGCAAGACACGCGCGGACAGAGATGTAATTCGCGTAATGAGATAGGAAATGGTTAGGCTTGACGTTATACGACGTACCGGGCGTGAGCTGTCGCGAGTCTCGTATTCAAACTTTACGGGCTCATTTATTGTCGCGTCGTACTACCGTATTCGATACATTTTACGAGGAAATAGAAAGGAGCAAAACTTTATCTCGATATACGCCATTTTCCTCAAAATGCAACGTACGAACGCGTATTTTCCTGAAAATTAATCATATGTCAAAACTCGCGATCCATCAAAATCAATCATGCCGCTCTTAAAATTGATCAAGAGATATTAAAATATATAAAGAGTACTCTTGATAGAGATGAAGAAAAAAAGAAAGAGAGAGGAGGAAATCTACGATTGCATTTATCTGCGGGACTTTTTCACGATGACGTCTTATTATGACGCCGAGAAAAGAAAATATCATCTTGCCCGTAGAGTCCCATCGGAGCAGCTCCGATCGTCGCCAATGCCGATCCGTCATCGGATAATACGATTCGATTAGAAATATCGCCCTAATGAGGCTCAAACAGCGTCTCAAAGATGATTAATGAAACTCGTCGTCCCAATGGATTGAACTTTTCGCTGAGCGCCATAGAAAAGAAGTTTCGTATCATTGCACAGTCAGGCAACGATGTAATGAGATGAAATTCGCAGTTTGGCCGCGTTGTCGTGATTATGAAATGATGATTCGAAAACAGCAAGGCTTGTGTTAATTAAAGAAGTGCACTTTCTCATCCGGCTTCCATAGTCGGGTCGATAGGAAAACTTGCAACTTGCCGCAACTCTTTCCCTGGGAAATTATGTGAGAATTTTAAAATAACACGTGAAGTTTGTGCTCGTTGCCCGAATAAAAAGGGCCCAGATAAAAAATGAGGCTCGGATCGACTTTCGGACTTTCCGGATGCGCTTGTTGTTCTACCAGCCGGCACGCGGTGACTCGAAGCTTAATTATCAAGCCTCACGCGAACTTCTCATTATCGTGTTCTCGAGCGTGTCGACGGGCGGGCGATTCAAAGACAACGGTACGGCGCGAAGCACATCGGGACTCATTAGTTTCAGTAGGGTTGAGCCATACGGAAAATTAAGTGGACATTAGGGCGTCGGATTAACCGATCGCCGAGTCCCTGCGAGATCAGGAACGTTAATCGGCAAACTCTGATAATCTCGTTGCTTGTAAAATTGCAATCATCTCGAGTCGCGTGAAAATTTCTTAATCTAATTTAAAAGTTACAAAGATTTAAGTCGCACAAAAGTTTATGCTCTTCGCAGCTACTTTTATGCAATTTGCATAAACTGTAGGTTTACGATAGATAAAGTTTCAATGTCGTCCGCAAAGTCATGCCCTTCGTCCTTTTGACACGCGCGCATGCGAGTACTTCTACTACTACTACTACTACTACTAGCTTTTAACCCGGATTCCGGCAAAAACTGACACCATTTTTCTTTGTAGCCCAACCGACCGTGTTGTGCAAGTCGTTGCGAGTTCCGCGCAGATAAACCTCGGATCGATGAGATCATTAACGACATCAGTTGACAACTGTTATCCGGAGCCAGCCTTTAACGCGTCATTTGGATTAGAATCACTCTTGTTATCTCATTCCTGCTTGTTATCCCATTTTCGTTACTTGGTAACGCGATACACGTACAAAATTGTGTTGTCTCTCGCGAGGAATAGCTGCTCAATTGCTATCTTGTAGTCAGAGGTCATAGTGATTAAATGCTTGTCGGCTGAAATCTGTCAAACAATTTTTATAAAATATAATTTTGCTGGTGTTTTTTTTTTTTTTTAATAAATTATCTATTTTTATTTTTCTGTTAGAATTTTTGATATACATATAATATCCTTAAAAAAATATATATATATATTTTTTTTTCTTTTATGCGAATTTAATTCCTTTTTTTAAAAACCTGTAAATATCGATAAAATTAATAAAATATTAGTCGACCTGTATATATTCAAGATTGCTATGGAACGCATTAGAGCAAAGTAACATAGAAAAACCTGTAAGTTTGTAAAAGAAAATGATTTCTATTTTATTAATGATTATTAGAAATTGGAGCAATGATGAATGCAACGATACATAATGCGACAAGGTTGCACGGATATAAGCTGTCAATACATCGCGTATTCGTCGCGGATAAGATTAGCATGCTTCGTTGCGTCGGCACAACTGCGCTAACCGTATGGCATCATAAAGCCGGATGTATAATTGGCATGCAGCCTGCGGAATTCCAATGGCATCGTTATGCCATATTAATCCTATTGCGAACAATCTTGGGTATTATCCTCTTCGCAGTAATCTCCCGCGCAATCGTATTCCAAGTGTACGTCCGCGATGCACTTGGACAGAACCATCGATTGCGAATCACTCTTGTGGACTCCGCTTCTCTTTCGGCGATATGCGTCTGATCAAGTGTTCGCTCGCACGCCGCATGATGTTACATGATATAATAATAACGAACATTTTACAGGACCAAAGATGCCTAATGCTTTTGTGTATCTTTTAAATTTCGCTGGAAATTTTTCCTTGTCAAAATTCCGAGGCGAGAAATGGAATCGGAAAAGGATTTGGATCGAGGGATTATGATAATAAATTCCATTTTGGCCGCAATATCGATAGTCGGATCTCTTGTGCGCGCGCCCTGTCAGATATATTATCCGATGCTTCGTTTGAACGGAATCGCGAACGGTATCCCAAAGTCATTTCACCGCGACTGATTTTCACGTCCGCGCGCGAGTACATACATCTGTTTATACGCAAGTGCAAACACCTTCGTGCTCACACAACACGGTGTGTACATAAGCTCTGCATTTCTACGTGCGCACAGTGCTTTATACGTGCCAGTGCAAATCAGGCCGCGTTTAGGCAGGATCAAAATTGAAGCGCCGGAGGAGACGTTGGTTGTACGCCGTGATTAGGATTAACGGAGCAATTTGCACATCTTTCAAAGTAATTCGTGCCGGATTTGAAAGTCACTGCGAGCAGAGAGAAAGAGAGAGAGAGAGAGAGATAGAAATCTTCTTCCCTTTGTAGCGAGAACAAAAGAACACGCCAGTTATTTACAGTTAACGATAAAATTGATGGGAACAAGAATATCTGTTCAGTTTTCAGCATGCGCGCCTGTTTCAGTATTTTTAACGTACGTTTAAATCGCGGTGCAGGCGATTGCTACGTTAGCGCTTTAGCAGATAAGATACACACAGGATTAAGCGATTTTCACGGTAAGCCCGCCATTTCAAGCAAGCAGATGTTCCGTTCGCACGGTCCAATCATTAATCGGCCTCCCACTAATAGCTGAAAGCACTTCAACTCTACTTTCAACCCCAGGCCATTAAAATGAGTCGAAAAAAATATCTCTCGATCTCCGATGTGTAAGTCTCACGTGAGAAATTCGATAAGCAGGAAGAACATTCTGCGACTTACTTATTCTTATATAGTTTGCTCTTTTCAAGTTGTTCACACATTTTCGAAAGATAACTATATTAGTCAAAAAATATAAATATTTAAGACATTAGAAATGTTAGAAACTTTAGAAATGTGTTTACATTTTTAAAGAAATTATTTAATTTTTTATAATAAAAGAAACAAAAGAAGAAATTTCAGTTTTATCTCAATTTATTAAAATATTTAATATATATATATATATATATCTTTCTGTTCCTTTTCTCTCTTTATTTGAACAAAGATATACTCACAATTATATGTAAAATGCATCAAGCATGATTACGAGAGAAGATGATAATATTGCGGAATGCTAGTTATACATTCTAGCACATAGTACGTATATACATACCGACGACTGTTTTAGTCGGATTATGTCACCTTATTACACAAAGTTTACTTATACCAAATATGCATTAATAGGCACTAACTAAAATAGCGCCAAGATAAACGCGGCAGTGTACGGAGGAGCACTTAAGGAGAAATAATTCAACCAGATACACGTGGCGTTTCTCTCGCATCTGTGTCTCTCGGCGATACATAATATAGTATTCCGCTCGCAGTTACAGTAAAATATTGTCGCAGACAGTTTCATGTATCATTGACTCTCCCGGAAATAAGAGACGAAATTCTTAAACGATTTAGTGGTACGATATAACGTTGCGAGACGCTCGTAAATAAATATGGGGACATGATTGGAAGGTAACGTGGGTCTCGCGAATGCTCGATTCTACGGGCTTTTACAGATGCGGCCCGCCGCACCTATGAGACCGAATGGATTTCACGGCAATTTTTCTACTTCCGACTTTTTCGTCGTGAAGGAGCAACCGAGCGATCAGATTTACAAGGGTTCGCGATATCGATCGTGCGGGATGTTCTAGCACTTCGATAAACCATTTTTCTCGAACGGTCTCGCTACCGAGACGGAATAAAGTTACCATCCCCCTTCTGTCCACCCTCTCTCTCCCCTCTCTTTTCCCTTCTCGCGGTATATGAATATATCATTTTCGTCTCATAATAAGGAAATTACTGATTTTTATCTTATTACTTTTAGCGTCAAATAGCCGCAAAATGTTGCGTCCTTCTCAGATCTTTAGCCGCGAGATAGAAAAAAAAAGAAAGAGAGAGAGAGAGAGAAAGAGAGAAAAAAAAGATTAAAACCGGCATTCCCAAAAGGCGAGCCATAACTGCTGAATCGCCCCTTATCGTTCCGCGAATAGCCGTGATCGAATTTAGTCGAGATTGGACCGGAACGGGACAGTCGCATCGGGACTTCCGGTAATCCACTTTCCCTTAAACCGCGGACTTTCCCTCCCTTTTCCTCCTCCTCTCCACCCCTCCTTAAAGCAGGATAAATGGTTAGCGTGGAGAAACCAGAACCTGAAGTAAATTCTCGAGTGTGCGCCCCGCGGATTAACTTTCTACTAACTACTTGCATTACGGGAAACAGCCCCGGCGAAATTGGAATATATTTCGCTCCGTGACGTCGTTTAGCACGCTCAAAACTGTCATCGGGAAATTGATACTGAGCAAAATGGTCCAGTCCCAGGAATAATAATCTCACGACGAGAGAGAGAGAACTGCAATTTTGTCAAGCACACACATCAGCGAATGATTCGACTGATTATAATTTTCTCTCGAAAAGACCACGTTAATTAATTAAATTATCTTATCTATTTTTGCGAGTTCCTTATAATTAATCGTATAATTATCGCAGAATTATGTATAAATAATCAAATGCGATAAACTCTGCTCCGCGTTTCTCCGTCAAATGTATTTACTTATAAACTATGTAAACTAACTTTATGAAGTTAAAACAATTTGAACATTAGCTTTCTGTCAATATATTCTATAATTCTATATATATATATATATTTGGAATATCGTTAAAATACATATTTCGCGGCGATCGATGTGGAAGGTATCTCGACGAGAAATGAATCGTGACAGTAGCGACTCGCATGCAAAATGCAACATGCGCTTGAATTTCGCCGACGCGACACGTCGTTTCCGCCTTGAAAATAATTCAAGTAGAGAGAGACAGACAGACTGGAATTTAGAGCTCGTCTCGATAGCGCGTGTGCGCGCGTTTAAAGGCTCCGTAAAGAGCAACCGCGATTGCGCTGACTTTAGGATTCCAAGGAGATCGTTTTATGGGATACGCAATGGCTATTTTACGGTCTTTTTATTTTTGACGTGAGGGTCGAAAGCCGAGCCGACGTCTTTGACAGATTGCTAATATTACGGTCACGCGTGCTACGAATGATAGATACAGGCATCAATTTCTACCGTATAAAGTTAGTAATTATAAATTGCAATGAAAAGATTGATAAATTAATTAAATATTTCTTAAAGCGTAAATACTTCTTAAACTTTACAATCTTTTTTCCGTAGGATTAAACCTGTTAGAACAAGAATATTATAAACTCGTAATCTTTCTTTCCTCATGAATTATGGATTCCTCTCTCTACGGGCCAAGAAATAAATTTGGTTTACAACTTATTTAGTGTTTCTGAATAAAGAATTCAAGTCCTTCGGGTAAGTTCTTAAGATAAATTATAACATCCATTTCTTTTTAGCTCGCTAGCGGCATACAACCTGGAAATAAAAATCCATTTGGTCCACCGAGATCTCGCGAGTATTCACAAGCGTATTTGCATGTCGGTGAGAGAGTGGATCCTAGGATAGAGTAGATAGGTAGGTATGGTAACATTTAAAGCGACGTTCACTTAACGGTGCTGCTTTCATTAAGCAGGCTGTGACGAGCCTGAGGGTTTGAAGAGGACTAAGAGAAAGAGAGAGAGAGAGAGAGAGAGAGGGAGGGAGAGAGAGAGAGGGAGAGAGAGAGGGGGGGAGAGAGAGAGAGGGAGAGAGAAATGAGAAAGTGGGACACAGATTGGGAGAATTCTAGTTTCACGGTCTGTAAAAAAAAAAAGAAAAAAGGAAATAAAATACTAAGACAAGTACACTACATTTTCTCCATTTTTTTTCTATTTGCATGACACTTACTGGTTCGGGTTTGTTGAAATCAATATTGATGAGTTTGTAACGGGGTGCTTTGAGATTTGTCTTGAAAGTAAAAACACTGCCTTCATTGGTGATATACTGAAAACACAAATGATTCTCTGTCAACTCACTTATTATGAGATAAAATGCACCACTGTTTGAAAAATATGGCCATAGATAACATAACATGTAAGTTAACTTAATCATCGCATGCCAGAGAAAGAATCCTAATCAAATAATTAAATGAGAAAATATCATTTGTGATATATTGTTCCCACAAAAATATTTATAAGAAATCCTAGCAAACTCATTTTCTGTCTTTTGTTACATTTATATTCAATAACGCATAAACAATTAAAAGAATCAAAGAATCATTTGCATTATTTTTTGTTTAGCTTTCGGCTTTAAAGAATACACTATATGTCACATATCTCACCTCATACTCTGCATCAAAGTTGTCAACAACTTTCACATAAGGCAAAATACCTGACGAAAGATAAATGACCATTAGATGAGCTTGGATAAGATAATTGTGTGATTCTATTGAATCTTCAACCTGCTAGTGAAAGTAAAAAAAATCCAGAACAATAAATATGTAATGTGTAGATATGAAAAAATTTACTAAATTGCATAATGGTAAAAGCACTTTTCTCATGGTGGAGGGATTGGCGTCATCAAGTTGATTTCGAGCCCCAGGATATGAAAAACAAACAAAAAATCCTCCTTTATCAAATTCTTCCCTTCATATTTATTTATGGATGAAAAATTCGTTTGGACTTTCAAAAACAGCCTTAATCTGAAGGTGAGATCTAATTTATTATTGCTATGATTGAACCCTTTGCTTAAAACTTGTATCCAAATTCAACATTGACTGATGGGTATTTTTCAGTTTCCTCAAAAAATCAATGAGATTTTTAACAGCACAAAAACAACAACAAACAAACAAAACCCCGCATAAACACAACAAACAAAAAACAGTCACAGTTGGCTTTGAAACTCATTTGAATGGCACCAGTTGTCTTAGGACACAGTGAGCCACAAGAAGTGTGATCTACCAGAGGCAAAAGCTAATTATACTTACACAGAGAGAGGAAAGCAAGGAGTACAAAACAAAAGTAAAGGATAAAATAAATAATAATAATAATAATAATAATAATAATAATAATA
>JBCJKF010123235.1:0-16087 GCA_039654545.1 Plocamopherus ceylonicus | reverse complement strand
TGATGATGATGATGATGATGATGATGATGATGATGATGATGATGATGATGATGATGATGATGATGATGAGGATGATGGCAGTCAAGCAATAGAAATCATTTTTCATTTTCATAATCAAATCTGACTCTGCTGCTGTTTTTGTAATCAGTACCATCTAGCCTCAGCAATGATGATAAGAGTAGTCTTACATTTCAGGTAATATTGTTTTATCTTAAGGCTAGCTTTCCTTAAGTATGAAATTTATTTTGCTTTATCTTATAGAGAAGCCTTCGTCAAGTTGAAAGAATGAGTTGAATGAATAAGTTGAATGAATTTCATTTTGTTCTGTCACAAAGTTATCTCATTGAAGACATGCAGTAGTGGGTCTCGCTAAACCCACTTTTTTCACCATTTTTCAATCAACGATAACTGTTCTATCAGTGATGATAAAGACAATTGTTTTTTTGCATGTTTTAGAGGAATAATTTTGCTTTCCTATGATTTAACTACTTTTAATATCCATTGTAAATGAAATCTATATTTTCATGATATCAAAGATTAGGTTTTGGACATCTCAAGCTGACAAGTGTACTGTCAGCCATATGTGATATTGTCTTCAATGAGTTAAAGGGTAGCTAAAATGCGGCGTAAAGTATGAAACTTCTTTTCTTTTTTTCTTTTTTTTTTCTTAATTGTTAACACTGCCCATAAATAATCAAAGGAAACTCCTTTTTATCGCCGTTCTGATGCAGGTGTCTACAGTACAAAGCCAACCCTACCTGTCCCTTGGTGCCTGACCCCAAGGATCCCAAGTGTTGTACTGTACCCAAGTGCAAACCCCAAGATCCAAAAGTCCCTGACGGTCACACTGGAAAGTATACTGCCATTGCCGAACCAACTCCAACACCTCCGACATCACCTGATGCTACGGGTACGCCTGTTTTGCCAGGTAAGTATTACATTCAGTTGTAAATGTGACACATTGTTTAAAAGAGGCTATGGGAAAGAAGTAGGGAGAAAGTCCACAAATGTTATCGGGTGCAAACAGGATGAGCTGAAATTTAAGACACCGTGTCTCTTTGTGATTTGTGAAATGCTCTATGGAATTTCTCTCTCTCTATATATATATATATCTTTTGCAACTTACTTTTGGTGTGTGTGTAACATTCTATGAACCAAAATTTGAAATGGAAAAGATTTTGCAATATCCTCTTGAATGGTCATTTTTTATGCTTTTTATTAGATCATTTATTGTATGTGGTTCCACAGCAATGCTTTCATCTATGCTATTTTTTTTTCTAATTAATCAAATATTTTTATGTTTTGTATAGTGGAAAAATGATTTTACTTCAAAAGTCTCAGTATCCATTTAAAATAATGAACTGCTCTTTGTGATTATTGACAAAAGGAAAATAAAAGAAATGTTAATATTACAGTATTATAGATGTATTCAACTTTGCACTTAGCATTTGTAAAGATTCACAGATGTGCTGTGATCTTATTTTCATATCAAACCATCAGACATTGACATACATATTGGAAAAGATAAGTAGCCTATGTCTTCTAAATAATGTCCAAAAGAATATAAAAATTAACCAATCCACTAAAAGTCATTTATGTCATGGATGTTTTAAGTTGCCATTTAATGTTACATACTTCATCAACACAGCATTGTAAAAGGTTTGAATTATATTCAATAAAGTTAGCTGCCCATTGATTGTCAAAAAGGCAAGATGTAGCTGTATTATATTTTGTTTCGTCTCTTTGGCATTTTAGGGGAAAGCAATTGAAATAGAAGCAGCAATGAAATCTTCCAAATTATAGATTTTCTTCTCTATCATTAATGTATATATAAATTTTATTGATATTTTAATCTCTTTCCTAATAAAAAGAAAAGAAAAGAAAACTGGGAGAGCAAAGGAGGATGGGTGAATTAGAAATGGGAATATCTTAACTCTCCACCTTCCCTTGCTTGTTGAAATTTCTGTATCAACATATATAAAGATGATGTTCTAGAACTTGCTTGGCAGGGAACTCAGAAATTACAGTGCTGATAAACACAAAATTTAGCATGGACATTTTAAATAGCTCACTTTGTGCAGTAGGCATATGACTTTATCAGTAGAGGACATCTCAATGAAACAGAAATCTTTGCTACCATATGATATGGAAGCTTCATCTCCTTTCAACCCTTAACCCGTGAAATGGTCACCAGTTAATATGAAAGGAAGGGATTGAAAGTTCACCTAGATGCATCCATGTGGGTGTTGTTCATATAAAGTGCATCCAATTTTTCACATTAATGTCAACATTGTGCTAAGTTTCCACATACAGGTCTTCCAATTTTTTATACAGTAGTGATCAAAATAACATTATGTTTTTGTTTTCTTATAAAAAGTCAAGCATGCTCTTTAAAAGAATGTGTTTTATATCATTTGAAACAGAAATGGCAGACAACTCTGAAAATCATAGTTTTATCGAAATGTGAGATTCCATCTCTTAACAAGAAACGGTGCAATGAAAAAACAAAATATCATCACTTGGCAAATGGTGCTCTCTGGCCTAGTATTATGTGTGTCCGCCTTTAGCATCCAGCAAGTGCCTGACTCATCATTTTATCGACGTTGTGAAACTGATGACAGTTTCTCCCAGAATCTCAGGCCATATTCCACTGACTTTAAAGAAAGAGTTGATCATTTTCTCTGGGAATCGGGCACTGTTTTAGGCGCCCATTTCACAGAGACCATGTCTGTTCCACTTGGTTCATGTAAGGTGAAAATGATGGCCAATTAAGAGTCTCTATATTGCTGTCCTGCAAAAACAATTGGGTAGCTGAGCGTTGTCATGGGCTATGATGTCAAGGTTGTTCCCAGGATTGATGAAAGGAGTGACACATGCCTACTACACTGCCTTTGCTCCTTTACATTTGCAATGGCTGTTTTAAATGGACCATCCTCATGAGCATGGACAATTTTGTCATCAGCATTGGTAACCCATGGCCTTCTCTGTCTCTGGAGATCTTTTAAGGAACTGGTAAAATCATGTACGCCCTTTGACAGATAAACCGACATTCATGACACGAGATTGAAAATGTCGGCTACTCTTTCAACACTAAACCCAGCTTCCAAATGTTCCATCAACCATGCCCTTTCATCACAACTCAATTTTGGCATTTTTGAATATTGCCTGTATTGAAGAGGTGTCATAGTCTGAAGTTTTAGAGAGAAAAAAAATTGATTGAGCAAAATGTAAATCAGACATAGAACTATGAGACAACAGATAGGTCAGTTCCTTGTTCAAAAGAATGTGCAGAAATGTGCAACCTTTTGGAAAAATTGCTTTCGTGTGCAGAACATAATATGAGCAACAATTATTCTACTTTTTTCAAATTGGGATCATAAGGTGTTCGCACTCAAATACTCATATCACGCTTACAATGATATGTACATAAATGTATTTGACACCTTTGTAAGCAGAATTGAATTACCTTTCACGAGATATATATCATGATTTATTTTGATGTTCATAAGTAGACAAATTGAGCACAACAAAAATGTAATGTTATTTTTTATCACTACTGTATAAAGGGCTACCAAGTTTTCACATAAAGGACTATCAAGTTTGCACATACAGCACTATCCATTTTCCAGATAAAGTACTACCAAGTTTAGATGTAAAGACATTTATGAACAGTTCATACTCATGTAGCATAAGGCTTTGTTTATTATTTTCTTTTCACAGTTGGCTGCTTTGTCAATAACAAGTTGCATAGGCAAGATGAGCAATGGCAAAAGAACTGTGAAATATGCAAATGTGTTAATGCTTCCAGTCATCTTTATGAATGCACATCTATGTAAGAACTAATAAGATGATATATTTTGCAATAAGAGTAAATGTCATAAACTTGATACAAGTATTAAGTTCGAGAAATGTTTGTGAATGTGTCAGTATGTGTGTGTGTGTGTGTGTTTGTGTGTTTGAGGGAAATGGAGAAGTTGAGGGTGCTGAATCATTCTATATAGAAAAAGAAGAAAATACTGTTCTTATTAAGATAAAAACCAGACATTGAGCAGTGACTTTTTTCCTCACCCGTCGGCCCTGGGGCTTATAGTCCTCAGCGGTTTATGTTAGGGAAAAAATCTTTTTTTTTTTTAAATCGGGGGAAGCTGCTTATTGTCAGATCCGCCTTATTTTTTATTTTTCTGAACTTAAAATTCCTCAAAAGCAGGAGCAAATTGGACATGTACGAAAATTATTGACACAAATCGAGTACCATATATACTTGTGTATAATACGCAACTTTTTGTCAAAAAGCGATGCGTCAAAGTGGGGGTGCGCATTATCTTCGCAGTCCCAATTGCGGCCAAAAAAATCCCATCCTTGAAATATCGATTTTTAACTATCCAGCTATGTAACTCCATATCTAAGTTAGCGCATTATAAAGAGGTTTTGTCTCCTTATTGAATTGCCGCAATGGATCGGTGGTATGGCACCATGATCAGTTGTTTTTTTTAGTGGTTCCTACTTTTAGATTGATTGATTGTTTTACACCCTGTTAACCGCTTGGGTCATCCTAGGGTGGAAAAAGAGGGGATAAAAGGGATGCCCAGGAGGAAAAGAGGCATTTAGAATAGTAATGCAAATATGCTATGATAATGATAATAAAATGTAGCAAAAACGAGAGATGATTTCCTGGGAAAATAAAATCATCTCAAAAACAATATAATGATGGCCATCATGCCTCATTTTTATGTAAGAGATTTTCAACTGATACCTCAGACTGTTAATAGGCATTTTAACTGAATGTAGAGGCTTAGGAGAGTCTGTGGTCAGATATGTTTCATGTATTCATATCCAGAGTCTGACTTCTCATATCTTTCATAATAAAACATTGGGTAAATCCAGCCACTATTCGACTGTAAATTGACCTAAGCTGATTTTAACAAAGGACAGAGGTAAGGAACAAGATATCTCCTCAATATTTGAAAAAAAGGAAGCAAATATGATATGATCTTACCTTGTTCCTTTCATAATATAAATTATGAATATCCTGTTTAATATTAGTGTAACTTATCAAGGTCATTTGAAACATCAGAAATAGAGCCAAAAACAGGATACATATCATTTTGTAAAATAATTTCAATAGTTAATATTTTTTGGACTTCATTTTCATTTCATGTACTTTATGGATTCAAAATGGATTCACAATTTTCGATTAAGATGTGTGCTGTGGTACACAATGGAGAGATGATTGAGAGGATTGAGTTTCAGAATATTTAATGCCCATTCATTCTTTATTTATTTCAGACAGAAATAAGTATTGAGGAAATAAACATATTGTACATGAAAGAGAATATGGTAGAAGTAATATAATTTAGTTGGGTTTTTTTGCTTTGTTTTTCCTGCCAGCTGCCCAAGTTATCCTGCTCTGCCCCCTTACTGTGTCTTTGAGTATGACAAAGCAAATCCATGCTGTCAGAAGCCATCTTGCCTTGCACCGCCCACATCAAAGCCAGGAGAAGTGCTGCCCAATTTGCCAAGTACATAAAGAGATTTGTTGCACAAAGTATTAGATCAGACACATTGGATCTAGAAAATTTCAGTTACACATTTTGAGAATAACTACAAATACAAATAGAACAATTTAACGAGGAAAGAAAAATTAATTTTAGAATAAGAACTGGCCTCATGCTTGCATTTAAGGAGATTTTGTTGAACATATTAACTTTTGATATTATTATAATAATATTTATTTCGTTATTTAGGCATAAGGTTTTATTTTTGATAAGTTCATTTCTAATATTATTGAAAAGCTTGTGGTAGGCAGAGCACAGCCATATTACATAAATATAGAAATCAGTGCATGAATTATGTAAATTAATGCATTTATACAACCTGCCACTATTCAATGTTACTCCTGCCCCTTGAATCCAACAGCCTACTGTGTGTTTAGGGGCATTGCACATAAAGAGGGAGACCGTTGGACTGAAGGATGCTCCTATTTCTACATGTGTGAAGATTCAGCTTCAAACTCGATCAGTAAAATAAACAGGTCTGCTTCTAACATTACATATTTACTTCTGTATGTAAGCAAATAATGCAGGACGAAATCAACTCATTGCATATGCAAGATCAAAGCACAAACTTTCAGTGTAGAATTGGTCATGTTCATTTCAATTCCAATCCTATATAATGAGGATCAACCAAAAGCTACCTTCCTTATGATACAGGTCATATCAAAATCAGCTGCTTGAATGTCCCAAACCTGAAAAAACATTGCAGAATTGCTTACTCGAAAGCACTCAGTAGCCTTCTATTGACAAAAAAATTGTGAAACATGAAGCCAATTGGAGAAAGCGTGAAGATTCTACGCACTGGTACTGGCTGCACAAACGTAACAACTCAGTGTTGTGAATAGAACTGAAGAAGTGATAAATTTTCAAAATGTGTGAAATGCTGCAAAGTATAGAGAAGAGGCACTGATGGTCTATCATTATTATCAAGAAGTAGAAATGGCAGTTGCTATAACCATCTCTTAAACATTTTAGATGATACTTTGTCTCTCTCTTTCCTTTCAAAAGATGTGCCATCCTTCCTCCACAACAGCCCGGGTGCAAAATAGTGACAGATCCCAAGGACAGGTGTTGTCAGATCTTAATGTGTGAAGATCCAGAGACCGATGACCCATTGAAGGTCATCAGAGTGATTCCAGGCCATACCAAGGGAACAAGCCTCATTCCTCAGGGTTCAAATCCCTTGTCAAAAAAGACAGGTGGGTTCAGTGATTTTTGATCGAAAGAAAAAGGAAAAGAAAAAGCAACCGTGTGGAAAGGAGATGCAGGCAAAATATTTTTGTAAGATGGCTTTCTAATTGACCACTTTTAATTCTTCACTAAAAAAAAAGCTTCTTCAACCCCCCTTTTTCAAAAAATGACAAAAATGACAATTTCTGTCACTGTCATTACTGTATTTGTTGATTCTGATTAATAGGAAACTTAGTTGGAGCAAAAGTTTTGTTGTAACATCATCATCATCAACATTATCATCATCATCATTATCATCATTGTCATTATCACAATTATGGTCATCAACGTCAACAACAACAACAACAACAACAACAACAACAACAATATTATCATAAAATGAAAAGGAAAAAAAAATAAATAAAAATTCCATTTAATTTTCTGAAGGGAAATTAGTCTTTTGACTTCCAGTCAAAAATCGAGCATCTGCCACAAGAGCAGCACCGCGAACAGATGCAACTTAATGTAAATAACGTTGCCCAAGGTTTAAATCACATTGTCCACACAGGTTTTGAACCACCAACCTTTTCAGTTGCAAGCCCAAAGCACAACTGGTGTGCCCATGTGGCCACTGTGAATGAGTTGAAAGAGGTGATAGAAATACATCATTTTGAAATCAAAATTTGAAACACTGACACAATTTCCTCTTGATATATTTGTCTTGAATTATGGTTTTCTCATACATTATAATATATACATCATAATAATAATACTCCCATACTCTTTCTTGGTTTTCCCTTAACCAGTTGGATGCTATGTAAATAAGAAAATCTACAGACAAGGACAGTCTTGGACTGATGGCTGCTCATTTGTGTGTACCTGCACAGATGAACATAAAGGAAATTTCCGCTGTGATCAAAGGTGAGTGTTGCACCAACATGAGAGAGGCTGGATAGAAAATATAAGGTATTAATGTATTGGAGATTTATTTGACATGATTAATATTCAGAGACTTCATTGAGGACTCTATGTCAAATCTTGTAAAGGAAAAAAAGAGGGTCGCTTGTACTACACTGTACTGTGCTATCCTTATATTTCTGACACAACAAAATCAGCCACAGTATTCAATGTCGCTTTACTACAGATATTCCTAAGACAAATACCATAAATGCTAATGAGGACAAATTTAAAATCAACATTAAATATTGGAGAAACCAAACACGCTAATTGTATGCTAGCCAAAAAAGCTCAGTCTTCAGTCTTGACTTGGAGCAACAGAGAGTATCAGTGTTACCCGTGAATTCTGATCTATAGAATTCCAGACTGATAGTGCAGGCTATAAAATGTCTGCTCACAAAACTAAGTTCCAGCCAATTTTCTTTCCAAGAAAATTACTGCACTTGATCTTCAGTCTAAAGCTATGGCTGTGAAATACAAAAGAAAGGGGGAAGGGAGAACCAAAAAACCCATTACCCAAATGAAATTTACATTAAAGTGGCAGATGAGATTTTTGTTCCACAACAAGCCAAATATTACGAAATTTTGAAGTCATCATTACCAATATTTCTTCAACTGTAATGAGGAATTATTTGATGTCATCAAAGAATAAGTGGAATGTGTTCATCACATTTCATCTCCTAGATGTCAATTGTAAATACAGTGCTCATGTTTAAAATGATTTAAATACAATTTAAAAGAATCCATTTGATCTGATTTACAATTTTTGACTTCATACCAAACATTCCAACATTAATTATCTATTTACAGATGTCTACACATTTATTCCTGTAGAAAAAAAAAATTAACTTGAATTTCTCATTTTGTCATTCAGATGTCCATCTATTCCACAACTTCCACCATCATGTGAGCTTGTGGAAGACCCCAGAGACAAATGCTGCCTCATTCCACACTGCACACCCATCAAAGATTTGTTGCCAGAGATCATCACAGCATCTCCCACCCCAGTAGGGTACACGGGTACCACTCCAAAGCCCATATTGAAGCCACCAATTGAAGGTAATGGTTTGGCTGTTCGGTGAATGGTTTTTGATTGATTGATTGATTGATTGATTCCTTTACACCCCGTTAACCACTTGGAACTCTCAGGGTGAATTGTGGGGTCCCAGATGCTACATCTAGTTTTGACAAGCTGAGATTTTCTAAAACTGCCTTTGAAATTGAAGTTGAACATATAAGTGATTGAGCCCTATTGGTCTGTTCACTGTGTATGTGAGTGACTTAACAGAATGTGGCATGATACAAAGTTGGCAAGTTTTCCCATTAAAGGACTAGCCTAGATTTGAAGGTCTTCAATGATGGTGATGTTTGATGTGACCATGTTGTCTAGGAGTTGATGTATTTCCTGTTCCTCTGAAGAGGTGTAAGTAGGTAAATATTTTTCTTCAGTTGTCTTAATTTTGCCTAAATAGAAATTCCAGACAGTATCAATGTTGGGTTTTTCATTGTTGCCCAGCAGAATTTTTTTCCAATCAATGTGTGGTTTGGTATCACTTTTTTAAATTACTGTAATTGAAGGATACAATTATCGAACATTCCTGTGCTTGGGGTCATGGGAGATTGACCTGGAAGTTCTGTCATCGTTTTGTTTTTTGGACTTGTTCGGCATGAATAATGCAGCTTGCAATAAGGAAGTGCGTGAGATTGTAGCTAACGTACGTTGTATTGTAAAAAGTATTGTGAAGCAATTGAAGTCAAATGTCATCACACAGTGATCTCCTTTACCTAACTGATTTTGATATTCCAAGTTTGATACCATGTTTTCTTCATTTGAGAAAATTATGTCAAGTGTACTTGCCTTGTCACATCCTCGCCATCTAATGGCTTTGGTCATATGCTGAAAGAGATAGTTTTATAAGATACTCTCCAAGAATTTGCTTTCCTTACTTTTGATAAATTTTGCTTCACAAAATAAATTGCATTTTGCATTTTTAAGATTGTAAAATCAACTTTTTGATTCACCTTGTCAATGTCTTTAATGTGAAACTGTGAAACTTTTCATGTTTTTTCCACCAACATCAGGTGTTTGTATGTACAAAGGCCACTACTACAGGGAACAACAGACTTGGTATGAAGATGACTGTGGCTCTGTTTGCACATGTGAAAATCCAAGAAAAAATATTGTTAGATGCTCTGATCTGTAAGTATTTATTTTTGCATCTTTCTATAAGATTTCTTCCTTTTTTTCAGTACAGGGAAATAACTCTATTATGAATGTTGCCGTATGAAACCAGCTCGTTTATTGTCCTTCGTCTATTACCTCTCATTGTTTTATCAATGAAATATCATAGTATATTAGGACACAAAAAACAAAATTATTGCTAACATTGCCTTTCCACATTAAAATTTTAGCACAGTCCTATTTCATATTGGTGCAATGCACACCTGCCATTCAAGTGAACCAAGATTGAATAGGAGACCTTTTCTTATCTTCAGGAAGATATAAATCAGCTAGCAACCCATCCAGACATCATTTGTTGACTGTGCTGATTGTCATTAATCAACTTGAACCATTTCAATGGCTTCTGCAGCAGTTCAAATTCATTTGGGTTAATTTCAGCATCATAAAAGTCGACTGCCTTGGCTGAAAATGGGAAGCTGAATTTATGCTGTTATTGACATCAGATACATGAGCAGATAAAGTGATTAATCCAGAAATCTTTATACAGGTAGAGAGAAAAGAGGACAAAGAGAATTATGAATGGTTTCTTTATTCCAGAGTCCAGTAACAATTTCCTTATTATGACAACCACAAACTGTATACTGACAACACAGAATGGCTGAACATGTGATAGGGACAACTGCAACTCGCCACACAATAGCCAACAAACCTATCACCCTAGAGCTTTTGAAAGGAGACCCTAAAAATTCCACATCAGTTCAATCTTTCTTACAATGATATTTCTAACTTTTTCAAACAAATTTATAACAGTGTTTATCCTTTATGCATTTTCCTTGTTGAGAGAAAAATATATTGTTCTGAGAAGCCAAGGGAGACGGTTGTAATGAGTTTGAATTGTCCCTGTACCGCTTGGACTTTGTCTTTCAATATTTTGTACCTTTCTTGCAGACTGAAAACATTCATGTTCTTTAATCCTACTTTTAAAAAAATGACAAACTCAAAAATCTAGTAAAACTTTTGTCTATTTAATATCCATTGATATATTTTAGGTGTCTACTGGGACATTTATGCAAACTCATAAGACACAACTCAAATTTGATAAATATTGTATTGATTGTTTGGTTGTTGTTGTTGTTGTTGTTGTTTTTTAAAATTGTTTGGTTGGTCTTTTTTAATTCTTTTCTTTGCTTATTTCTTTTGACGGGTGATTGTTTTGGGTTTTCTTTTGTATTTTTGTGTTTTTTGTTTGTTCTCTTAAAAAATGTGTTTTGTTTTGTTTTGTTTTGGTCTTTATCCACTACCGATACAACAATAATATTACAGCTGTCCAAAAGTGACCAGGGATCCAAAATGTGTACTTATTCCTGACCCAACTCACCCTGCATGCTGTCAGATGGAGGATTGTCCGGCCCCCATCCCCACAAAGCCTGATCTTGTTGGTATTTTCCGTCCTTTCACCAAGCCAAGAATTACGCACGGGCGAATTGAACAACCCAAGAAACCATCACTGCCACAAGCAGGTCAGCATTATTTATCTTAAAATGTTTACAAATTATTAAAAAACAACAAGCAACTGTCTACAGAAACTCTTTGGTACATAATTTCCTAAGTATGAAACCACTATACATTAAAAGAAACTGAGAAGTAAACTTCTAAGTAAAGGGACATCACATGGTGAATGGCCTTACTTTTGACTTTTAGCCTTTCGCTTCCTAGTCATCTGACGGATTCTTTGGCAGCTTCTGTTACACGTTTTATCAGGAGTTTCCATCTATGCTGATTTTTGGCCATGGCTATAAGATTTCTTAGGTCTCTCTCACTTTTAAGTTGATGGTAATGGACTTTCTTTTTAATTTTTGATTTTTGAGAGGTTGTTGTTAAATAAAACAGGGAGAGTCGTAATTGGGCGTCCAGTGAAGATTTCATTTGTATTTTGGAAAAAGAACTGTATTGCTCTTTTGGTGGGTATATTTTCTGTATTTTTCTCAATATATGTCCAGAAAGGCGCCATCTATGCTCTAATATTTGAGAAGTGAGTAGTGTTTCATGGCATTTTCGGTAGTGATTGGAGAATTGACTATTTTTTTTTTTAAACCCTGGGTGATTATATTTTTTACCCTTTTAAGGGAAAATTATTATCAGTCTCAAAATAATCCACTTTAGTAACTTTTTACTTTACAGATGAGAACCCAAGTGCATTGTTAAGATGAAATAGATTTTCTTTTTTTAATTGGTCATGCTCTTGTAGCAGGGATATCTCAAAAATTGCTCAAAGCATTAACTTCAAATATAACATAAATGTAGCAAAGCCCTTACACCATCACTAGAACTTTGTGTTTTGTTGTGAATGGTCCTCTTACTGTATACTCACTAAAGGTCTACTTGAGAGAGATTGTTAAACTTCTGAGGGTTTCTAGAAATGTCTTTTACTCTAAAAGCACAGTTTCATCAAAACAAGACCCTAAAACAGAAAAATTCTCTTGCCACAAAGCAAGCAATGGTGTTTGGCATAAATTTTTAAAAGTGTAATGCTGTACCACTTCCAATTTTTCTCACTGTTTATCTCAAATAATATGTATGATATGTATCATATTGATATTTATTTTGTTTATGTTTTATACATATTTTAACATGTATGACCCTCTTGAACAAATTTCGACATCATTTATTGGCCATACAGTCATGTGAAATTCCTGCCTCTAATCATTTTAAGAAGTTATGACATGTATTTATATGGAGACAATGTTTAAGGTATGTTAGATATTTTCAAATTTGAAATAAAATATAATGGGTAAAATGACCTTAAAGTTTTAGGCAATTCCACTAACATGAAATGGCTTAATATTAATTACATTTTTTGTAAACAATGCAATGCCACAAATCCCCAAAACTACCCTCCTCCCTAACCAAATCATTCAACATATCGGTCTGAAAAAATGCCATTTAATCAGCTGTTTCTAAAAATGTTTTAAATTCTTTATGCATCAATTCTTTTTTTTTTTTTTGATTGGTTTCGTATAGAAAGGGGATAGGACTAGGATATTGCTTTCTCCAGAATTACTTGTAAGGTTTCGTTGCTTTTGTCTTTTTCTGTTGCATCTCAGTTTGTTATTTTGTTTGTGTCAGTCTTGAGTTTTTAAGGAATTATTTGCTGCATGCTTCTTGCTTTACTTGTTCTTTTTTTGTTGTTGTTGTTGTTGTTATTTTTTTAGAAGAATGAGGCTAGACAATTTTGGTTGTCATTTCTTATTTCTATATTTTCTGACAGGTTGTCTGTATAAAGGTGTCATTTACAAGGAGAACGAACAGTTTAGTGATGGATGTGATTATGTATGTGAATGTCTGAATGCGACAACTACTGAATACAGATGTCAACAAAAGTAAGTTATAGTCAAGTATAAATAGCACTTCCTCCAAAAAAAAACAACAAAAAACGTGGAATCAATGGGTTGTCATTTACTTGTTTGTTATTAGTTTGTCTTTGATTTTTTTTTCCTTTTTGTTTTGTTGATTTGTTTGGGTTTTTTGGGCTTTTTCTTTGTTATATCATATAATGGTTGGACTCTTCTTCTCTGCCAAATGTCATCAACAAATTGTGTAATTGTCAGGGAGGAGGCTCCTCTCACCCTAAATTGTATTTTGACTTTTAACTTTAATGAATTTCATGCATTTTAAATAATCAGTCTACACTATCAATTCTTAATGTAATTTTGAGCAGGAATCTGTCAAGTTTATACATCTGTCTGTGACCATTTTCTAGTTACGATTAGGAGTACAGGAGGTTTAGGAGTTCAGGCTCCTTTTGTCTTTCTTTTATCTCTTGAACTAAGTGAATGATTGTTAAATGAACTACATGTAATACATTGTATCAGATTTCCACCAAATTGAAATTTAATTTTTCTCCTCCGTTTTTGACTTAGGTGTCCCATCATTATCCCGAGGAAGGAATGCATATTGGTTGAAGACCCTCAAGACACATGTTGCCAAGTGCAGTATTGTGATTTTAAAAACGAGATTCCATTCCCTGATGGTATTGATGATGATGTGAAACCTGTGCCACCAAAATTGAAGCCAACACCAAATCCATATGTGGTTCCTGGAATGCAGACCAAGCCATCAACTAAAAAGCCACCTTCCCAAGTCCGCCCAAATCTAGGTAAGACTTGCAAAGTGTCTGACATTTTTATTTCTCTGTCATCGCTGGCATTTATTTCAAGACACAATTGACTTGACCAAAAAGTATACGGACTTGCAGCTCAGATTGCACGTCTAATATATTATTTTGTGATATATTTTGATTTCTGATAACATAGCCACAAAGATGTGAAGAAACAAACATAGGTAACACAAACATATAACTAAAAAATTATCAAATTCACATTTTCTCTTAAGAATTTAAAAATTAGACTCTGGTCAGAATGGTAGAGTTATCCACAATAACAATTGTGGAATCAAATCAATGTTTCTTAACTAGGAATTCTTGAAATTGGTTCTAGATTTGGAATTGAGGCCAGTCGTAGCTGCATGAATGTGCTTTTATTAAGTATTTGATTTGATAAGACATCAAATTAAAATCCTTCCAAAAGACTCCCATGGTTCTTGAATCGCACTTTCATAAATCAAGGTACTCTTTATTTATCTATCCAGCATGATAGGTGTGTGAGGATAATAATAATATCTTTGGTATTGTTGATACTTCCAGGTTCTTGTTTTTACAAGGGGGCCCATTATCTTCAAGGTCAACGTTGGATTGTTGGATGTGAGCAAATCTGTACATGTGTCAATGCTGGCAAAGGCCACTACTCTTGTGCAGACAGGTATCCTATCCATTGAAGTATTATTGAGATATTTTGTTGGTTGATTTTAAAGCATACAATTCTCATAAGTATAACTTGCACAATTTTAATTCATCCATTGATGTTAAACGTCCTGTTACACTTTTACATGATTTAAGCTTACAGTTTTTCTATTTATATTTTAATCCATTTTTATCTTTTTTTATAACAATGGTCTGTGCAGGTGCTTTTTAGAGGGGGGTGGGGGTGAGGGGTTCCTTGTAGCATACTAGTGATGCATTGGACTATGGCCCAAGAGGGAGGCTGGTGTTTAAACCCATTAACTGATTCATGCATTGTTTTCTTAAGCAAAAAAAAAATTAGGGCAAACCCGTTAAGAAAAATTATGTAATTTGCCCCACAGTGATGGGCGTTAAAGGCTTTTTTCATCCATTTTATCTTGATTTTGAATTATTGATATACATCTTTTATGCTGATAGATGAAGCCTGGCCCTCAGACAAATGTCCTCTGTACCAGATCATTTGATGATTAACTCGACTAATGCTATCACTCAGTTACTGAATATTGTATAGTCAATGAAATCTTGTATTGCCAGATGTTTGAAATGACTCATAGAGTCAGATAAGGAGGCAATAAAAGATAGACCAACGGGCACTTGCTTGTTCCAGAAAGAGGAAGATATAAACCTGGGGGTATATAGGGAAAATGTCAATCAGGCAATAGGAAGTTTATATTGTAGGAAGTTTATTTTGCTCCCAAGCAAAATGGTTGGTAAAGTGAGTATGTTGAATAAGAGCTAAATAAATGGCAATAGATGGTAACTTTATTTTCTTTACATGTGTTTATTATTATTGTTCTTATGTCTTTTTTTTCTCACATACATAGATGCCCATCCTATGGATCTCTTTCTCCTAACTGCACCCTGAGAACAAGCCCAGCTGACTCATGCTGTCTCATTCAGGAGTGCACCCCATGGAAAGAGGATCCAAGTTTCCATATCACCCCCGGTCCAAGCAGTCCACCTATTTACGTGACTTTTCCTCCTAGCATCCCTAAAGTTTACAACAAGCGACTTGTCATCCCGGATCTGAAAGGTCCAAAAGACAAAAATTATGTGTTACGAGGTGAGGTACTTTTTATTATATTTATACACCACAAACACATTTATTTTTGCTTGATGCTTGCAGTTTACTAGTCAATGCAAATAAAGTCTGCAGTCGAATATGGTACTTTTCATGTTCACGGTAAGGATTGTCATTCTCTGTAAAATTTAATATGGAGGTGGCATGTTTGTTTTTATTTAAGTTTTTAGTTGCTAGTTTATTTATTTATTTTTTTGCTGTTGTTTAGGGGTTTTTGTTTTTGTTTTAATGGGATTTGTTTGTTTATTTGTTTGTTAGATTTTTTAGTTCTGTGGGGGGAGGGGGGG
>JBCJKF010123013.1:0-10169 GCA_039654545.1 Plocamopherus ceylonicus | reverse complement strand
ATGTTGGGACTCGGGACCTGGAAAAACGTACTTTTTAGCCGAGTGTACGTTGTATCCCGCGTACGTTATACCGAAGTTCCACTGTAGTAGTAATAATAATAGTAATAATAATAATGATAATAATAATAATAATAATAATAATAATAATAATAATTATAATTATAATTTTAGTAATAATAATGTGTTTTTACATAGCATACTACACACATTAGTTATTTATGATGCTTTGTCAAACAGTTGACAAAGCAAACAGTTGATTGAACACAACTTAGTCACTGTCTCCACTTTACCGGCTTATAATAGCAAGGATACAAAGGAGTGTATGGAATCCCCTTTCCCAAGCAACTAAATTAAGTCCTAATATTCAATCTTTCAAACGCAAATTAAAGACGGAATATTTTGTGGCCTGCTACAATTAATTAATCCTTTTGCAAGTATTTTATTTAATGTAATATTTCCATGTCTCTCATCCTCTCTGCACCCATACTTCTTTGTCTCTTTCTTTCTCTCTCCCTCTTTTATTCCTTCACTCTCTTCCTCCCTTGTCTTTCCTGCTCTCCCGCAACACTACGCTTTCCAATCCACCGCCTGTCTGTCTGTGTCTCTTTGTCTTTCCATCAATATCCATCTCTATTTTTTCATCTATGTATTAAGGCAAAGTGATCATAGGTGTATTCTAATTTTAAATGTTTTTAAATGTACACATTGTAAAGCGCCACTGAGCATTGCAAATGGAAATGGCGCTCTATAAATATCGACTTTTTTTTTCATTATGTTATTTATTTGCTTGAATTAAATTGCAATGTCATTTGGGAGTTTCTGTTTATATAATTTCTCCTTTACTCTTCATGGGTAAACTTGTTACTTAAGGGTACCCAAATATTCCATTAAAGAAGGTCTGAGCAATGTCTTTAATGAAGGACGAGCATGCATCCCGGGCTGAAAATTGCTGTCCTTTATGTAAGATCTACTTGTGTCCTAGAATTTCAGAGGTTACTGTCCTTTCTGAAGGACAAGTTCTTTTTACGGGTCAAAAACTGACCTCTATGTAATTAATTTCACGGTCAATTTCTGTACAACTAGTGATTGTACCATTGCCATATACCACTCCATTACTTGCAGTCAAAAGTTGCTTATAAATTTAATGTTCTTTCTCTCTTTCTGATTAATCACCAATGATTTTTGTTTATTTTTTTCATGTCAGGCCTTGTATACCTAGGACTGAAGCACATTGTGGACCGTTACAACATTTTCTTTGCCTACAATCCGTCTCACATCAACAAGCATATTCATGGTTCAGCTGTCACTTTTGTTTTATGGGCAGTCATCATTCTACAGTTCAACATCACATTTTTCACTGGACTGCGATCAGGTAAGGCAATACTTTCTTTTGAGAACTGTTTTTATAAGCATTATCAAACAACCAGTCCTCAATTACTTTATATATTCAAGTCTACAGTATGCTCTGTTAAGAGGTCTAATTTTTTTTATCAAGTACAAGGAGTTATTGGTTTTTAATTAGAAAAGGATTTTCCTCGTATGTTTTATTTCATTGTTGTTGTATAATTCCTTAATTTTTTTGCGCAAATTTACAAATTATTTAAGATTTAATTACTTCCTTGCATTGATCAATAAAATGTCATTTAAATATGGAAAATTATTTTGTTCTTTCAATTTATCTATGCTTTTCCTCAACCATTCATTAATTAAGTGACTATGTGTATGTTTTTTTTTGTAACTCTCCAGAGGGATTTGAACCTGTCTTTGTGTTTTCCTGTGTGGCTCTTTTTGTAACTCTTCTTATTTTTGTGGGCCGGATAAGCTTTGGTTGGTTCAAGCATTTGAAGCCTTCTCGCTATAGGGTGAGTCAGAATTAATCGACTTTTTGAAGCTTTCCAGTAACAATTTCTCTTTTGGTATTGAAAGAGGGTCCAACGTTCAAGTGTTTACTTCACAATTATACTCAGCTATCTGAGTTTGTCAGCTACTACGAAGACACAAGACTAAGATAATTTGATAGCTTTAAGTCTCCGAATCATGCAGTATGAAACACCTCGTCTTATCGATAGAACTCATGAATTCTTTAACAGCCACTTTGGGGCAATTTGGGGCAAAATGAGTTGTAACTAAAATTTGAGATAATAAATAATCATATAAGTTGTTAAATAAAAAAATAAAAATAAAAAAAATTAGTGCTTAAAACAACAACAAATATTATTGCATGTATAGAGCGCTTCATCCCTATTGCCAGCAAGCTCAAAGTGCTTTACAATACATTTCCCATAGCAGGCATGCCCCCCTCCCCCACCCAGAGAGTATTCTGTAAAGTGCAGCCCATTTGGCGCAATAATGCCATCAATTACCAGGTACCCATTTGACACCTGGGTAGGATGAAGCAATTGGAGTACATTTTCTTATTTAAGGAAAAAACATAACAGTCGCTGCCAGGAATCGAACCCAAGACCCCTTGGTCTCAAGCCGAACGCTCTATCCATTGAGCTACTGTGTCTTTGCTTAGGGCTCGATGCAAGAAGAATTCAAGTTGATTATAGTTTGATATGATATTTATAATTAACTTGAATCTGCTTTTGGACATTAGTGATCATTAGCTAATTTTCCTGTCTTTTGTGGCAGACATTTTATGAATGTGTCACAGGGCAGGTAAGGCCATAACCACTAATAATACAAATAATGTTTGTTTTTATTTCAGTATTTTGAGGAAAGTGATCCAGTGTCTCCGGAAAAAGACGAACTTCAAATTTCAAAGGTGAGACTCTTTTACCTCCCACAATGCTTTTATAGCATAGAAGGTTACATTTACCCATTTGCACCAGAAAAAACAGGCTTTTTTTTTTTTTTACTAATTTCTATGACATTAATAGGGAGATAACTCTTTTAAGATAAATTTTTACGAACATTTAAAAGAAAAAGCTCTCATTTTTAGAAAATCAAGATTCTCCTGCTAAACCACTCCTTTCTTTCTGACTTTTGGTCATTTACAGTATGTTTACTTCTTGCACTGTCTGACACCTGTCTATTATCTAAAGTTTATTGCTAGCCTGTGCCTATCTTAGTGAGGTCTTAAAACCTGAATGTCTAGCAACTTGACCATGAGGCCTTGTGTTGAAGATCGTTTCAAGTGGACAATTTTCTTTTCTCTCTTTTTTCCTTTTTTATTTTTATGATACGTTGTAAAAGACTTACTTTCATCCCTCTGTCCTCTACAGCCATTCGTTGCCAATGTGCTGACGCAGGATTTATCTGCTGATCCAGAGGAGGATGCCTCAAGAGTTCAACCAGGGTCATCAGGATACGGTGCAACTGTGCATAATCCTCAGAGCGACAGTGAACCAAACCACATTCAGGTCTCCTAGGTACAAGATGGATGAGGAAGACCAAGCCATTCTCTGACTGCTTCTATTTTTAATCCCTTGAATTTACTGTAGAATCTGCAGAAGATGAATTCTGAGGGATCAGACTAATTGGTTTATTTTAATCTTATGGCATTAGGTACCCAGAACAGAAAAGCAGTGTCTTGTTGTACTGTCTATTGTAACAACATGCTTTGAAGTGAAGCTACCCAGCATTGAGCACATTGATCACCTGTAAGAGCTAGCTAGACCAAGGAAGGCTAAATTTGATATAAGCAATAGATCTATGCTTTTTTTTTTTATTTGTATCACATATATGATAAATAGAGTACATTTATTTGCAGATAGACAAAACATCCCCCAAATACTGCAATTTAATAATGAGAGTGTATTTTTTGTTCAAATTTATCATGATGTAGCGAAAATTGGTTCATCTTACCTATAGCCTGTGTTTGGAAAATTTACCTGAATATTTTTATAGGTGGCACAAGAAAAGGAAAATCAACGGACCACAGGAAAGGTTTATTTGGTGCAAAAGTTTGTCTTAAGTAGATTCAACTGTAATTTGCCATTTAGAAACTCATCACTTAACTTCTCGTGGTACTTTAATCATATACCCCTGATAATAAACCTATCTTATACTTAAATATATTCTTCCTTACCATCTTATTAGGAGAGCTGAAAAGTGATGATTACCCTGAAAAGTGATGATTACCTGAATATTTCTTTACACATGACATTATAATGTATGTAGATATATTATGTACAAACATTTTATCTTGAGTATTTACTAGTTACCTAGGGACTCATGAAATGTGCTACTTCTCTTTTTTCCAATTCAATAATTGGTTAAAAACTTCTGTGATTCTATTTTTTACCTTAATTTTATTAAATGATTTTATTTCTGCATATTATTAGATCATCTATATGTTATTTTTATGGGTTTGATCTTTTCTTTTCAACATCATTTTCATTTTCAAAGAGACCATCAAATAAAATGTAATTATGCTGGACTCTAATCACCCAAATGTACTGCCAGGGCTGCTCATCCTTAGTCATTTTTATCTTTTACAATTATCAATTTTTTAGGCAAAAGGAGACTTAAAACATAATCTATAATCAACAACATGCTTTGTGTATTCATGTAAACATTCAAATCACAGAAATTTGGTGCCTGAAAAGAGATGAATTTCATAAAGATTGTGGATTACGTGTGCACAGAATTTATTATCTATTTTGACATTGGCCCTTGATAATGAATTTTCCCTCATTTCAAAATTCTGTTTACAAAGTTGGAAAAACAGTGTATCATTTACCGCATTATCCCTATTAAGCGCACCAACCCTAATAAGCGCATGTAGTACATAGTGTTAGTACTATGTACTATGTAGTACATAGTATTAGTATGCTACCAGGCGGCCTACACAAGCATTGAAGTAGTGGTATCGATAATAGGTGAGCAGGCAGGCTAGTGCGGCTTGGCCGTAAACATACAATATAATATGAAGCTGTTACCAGATCACAAGCCCGGCGAAGCACACGGTGGCCTTGGCTGATGGTTCCCTGGCCTAGCAGTAGTACGACATGTAGTAGCAGTGTGTAGCGTTCATTGATACCGGTAGTACTAGTACTATACCACTATATTGATCTAGATCTAGATAATACTATTGGTAGTGAAGGTGATACCGATTGACAATATACTTTTGTCTACTGTAATAATAAAGAAAATAGATCCATTGAATGGCTAGACTTGAAATTGAAACAACGTTTTGACTGGAAATACTGTAATACTGTGAAGTCCAAAAACTTACCCTATTAAGTGCACCCCGTGTGATGCTTTTTTTTTAATAGTGAGGGGCGCTGTTTAACAGGGATAATATGTTACTTGCTGTGGATTGTCCTCATTCAAAATATCCCTATCTTAGGGCTAATGCATCATGGTTTCTGTTGAGATATAGTGGTCAGTTTTATTGATTTTATTGCTAAAGATGATTGGCCATACAAATCCCCTGACCATTATGTTAATAGTTTTTAAATGTCTTTCTTGATAATAGAAATCTACAAAAGAAAGATTTCACCCTTTTATGTATGAGAAAAATGAAAGAATACATAATAAAAAAAAAAAAAGAACGAGATAAAAAATTGGCAAAAACGTCTGTGATCTGGTATTAGACAATGTGGTGGTTCCACAATACCTCAAATAATTTCATAACACAAATAGCAGTTTTTCAGAGTCCATTTTTTCCTTTTTGGGTTCACCTTGACAATATTACTGGTGTGTAAAAACTGTCAAATAAATTCTGGTGAAGCTTCAAAGGCATATTATAAAGAGGTTTAAAAAATGGTTATAAAACAAGTGTGTAGATTTTAATTAATTTCATTGATAGTCTCAAGCTCTGTAAAATGTTTATATCCAGCATATTATTATTTTATTTGTTTGCTATTTTCAGTTGAGTTATCCATAGCCATATATCTCTGTGATTTATCAATACAATGATAGGAAAATTCACATACTTAATCCTGTTGAATTGTACTAGACCTATATTATTTTTTATATGAGTCAAATAACAAATGGGATTTGTATTGGCATTTTAAATTTTCAAGTTGCATTCTTGTTTTCTTTTTGGCGCACCCATTTTGTATTTATATTTATATTGCCTTTAAAATGTATGTCTCCAATGACAATTTTATGAAGCATGCATACAAGTAAAAAAAAACAAACCCAATTTAAAATAAGTTGCCATCATCTTCTTTTCTCTTTCTTTCTTTCTTTCTTTCTTTCTTTCTTTCTATCTTCTTCTTTTTCTTCTTCTTTTTTTTTATTTTTGATTCCTTAATTCCTCTTTATCACTTCTAGTCATAGTCAAAACCGTCATGAGTATAGAATTTGTAGATTTATGACTTAATTTTTGTCCTCATTTTTTCTTCTTCCATGGAATACGTTCTCAAGAATGGACAAACTTCCAGCAAATGGTTGAGGTCCTTTTTCAGACAATGATCTAAGGCAATGAACACTTTTATAGTAAAGTTTGCAATAAAAGTCACAAAAATGGTTGTGGCTAAATCCTTTTATAGCAACAACTGTGGTTTGGATTTCATAAATGTTTCCTTAAGAGCAATTGATGCAAGTATAAAGCTGTATAGAGCCATGTTTGTGTGATGGATTTCCAATTTAGTTAAAAAGCATTTGTTGCATGTCGGTCAGATGAGAATGAAACGCCTTCAGATATGAAACAAATGATAGAAAAGATCAAAATAAAGATTTTTAGATTTTTTTTTGTCCAACTAACAGATTTTGACCTAAATGTTTACCGTTTTTCGAAAATTCATATAATTATAGAAATTCAGATTCAAAATTTTATTTTAGAATCTATAGGATTATTCTTTATTTGACAGTTTTACGAAGGATCATGTCTTTTCATTGGGGAATAAGGATATACTGTTTCATTTTTTTTTTTTATATATCTTTGGAATAGTGTTGTGATTGAAGCCAGCAAAATCCCTTGTAATCTGCAAGTTAAATCAGTAATGGATCTCCACGGTAACATTGTTTTCAATTGATGTAATTTAATGCTTGCTAAATGTACTTATTGAATATTTTTCATTGGGTTGATAAATTCTAGTCTTAAAATAATTTCTGTTGTTATGTGTTGCTTTCCGTCATTAGCATCTTGTTTGTTTATGCTTTAATGTAGATGTTTTGATATGTCTGACCATGATCCACCAAAAGTAGAATGATTGGAAAACTACACCATACCGACTCCTTTTGCATATTCATACAATGCTTATCTTTCTCTGCAGTAGAAAATGTAATTCCAATTTTGCATACATTGTAGGAAAATGTTGCAAGATCATTGATGGAAAAGACTATTGTAATTCTAAAATAACTTCTTGATCAAAAATTCAAGGAAATGATATTAAATAGCAGAAAGTCTTTTTCTTCAAAGTGTGTGATATTTTTTATTTTTTTGACTCTTTAACACTGTCATGCCTAAGAAATGAAAATGATAATGTAGTGTCTTTAAAGAGCTTTTTTCCTGTATTTTGTGGATCTCAGCAATGTCTCAGTCTTATACTTCCATTCCGAGTCAATTAATCTTTTCATATTGGTTTTATTTATGAAAGAAAAATTAAGAAAGTAATTCTGTGATTTTATTTACCTAACTTATGCCTTGTATATTTTTCTAAACTGTTATTGCTTTTGTAAGCAAACCTTTGCCATACAATGTTTTAGTCATCCTTTAAAATACCAAGAAGTTGATCAGAAATTTAATTTTCTGTCAATTGCACAAGAAAACATGTTTCTTTTTTTTTGTTGTATGTTATGAAATCCTAAAAAAATTACATTTTTTTGTTTCATGAAACTTCAAATTTGCATTTCAATAAAAAAAAAAAAAGATTTCATACTAAGAAACGTCTTATATTGCTGACAGATACAAACCACCATAAAAGTAATATGAATTTGTTTACTACCATTATTTTCATCCATGTTTACATTTATTTCATTTTCATTTCATGCTTTATTCAATGAGCCATAACAATAACACATTGTGGTAATACAATGTCATTGCGTATTTCTGTATAATGGAGTAATAGCTGTGGCAGGGTTTTTCATTTTGTTTTTTAAATTTGATTCTGTTCACCTATTTTTCCTCTTTTTTGGGATACTCATTTTGTGTTTCTGAAATCTGTGCTTAAGAAACCTTTGATTGTGCATTAAGGGGACATTTTCATGTAGGTAGTCCCAGAATTCTACAGGTGTTATGTTTGCTGCATTTACCAGGGTTTTGGGTTTCATCCACCATTTCAATGTAAATAATAACATTCATTTTTTTTCTTTTAAATGGTTGATTCATTGTAATATGACATATTGAATGGTACCCACGGGATAGACAATTTACTTCTCAACTTCTTAGTTGTTTCATCACAAATTTCCATTGTTATCAATATCCAACTACATGATTTGTTGTTGGGTTTTTGTGTGTGTGGGTTTTTTTTTTTTAGATTGTCTTCTCTATTTAGATTTTTTTTGTATTCTTTGTTTTTTGTGCGTGTGTGTGTGTTTTTCTTTTGCTATTTTGTCTTTTTGCTGTTTTTGTTGGGGGAGGGTGTATTGTTGTTAGTTTTTGTTGTTGTTTTTTTGTTTCTCCGTATTTGTTTTGTTTGGGTTTTTCTGTCAGTTTTGTTTGCTGTATTTTATAGACTAAGGAATCTGTTTGTTTTAAATGTCCAACATCCTTTGTCTCATGATTATTAAATAGTTTTTGCATAATTGAGTTACAACCCTGGTTTGAGGTGTACAATGGGACACACAACTGGTGTCCAAATGGTGGAAGACATAACTACGCGTTCAAACTCTTGGAAAATTTAATGCACAGACTTTTTAACATCACCTTGTAATATGACGTAAAGAGATGTGAAAAAAAAAAAATACAGTGGTAGATAACATGTCATATTGCCCCTGTCATGAAAATGTAAATAGTGAGAATCGATGTCAAATTCATCATCCTCTCAGATGTTATGTCTTTTTGCCTCTGGATGACGGCAGAATAAAATGTGAATTCTTATCTTGGTTCTTTTTTTTATTCCATTGTCATTTGACTCAAGTGGGAGTGCTGTGGTTCAGTGGTAGAGGGTTGGGCTACAGGCTGAGAGGCCACGGGTTTGAAACCACTGAGTGACACAATATGTGTTTTTTCCCTAAGCAAGAAAATTTACCCCTGTTGCTTTACTTGACTCAGGTGAAATTGGGTACAGCTTTGGCTGGGAAAGCATTCTGCAATAGACCTGCATCCTATTCAGAAAGTGATAGATCTAATATGTCACTGTCTGCTTCATGCTGTGGAAACCAGGATAAGCTCCGGAACTATGAGACGAAAGGCGTGATTGAAAGAACTACATTTTTTTTTAAAACTCATGTGCCTCCCCTACATGTGACCAGAATGTCTACCTTTGTAATCCCGTGTCAATGTTCAGGACAAGGTATCGTGGGAGTTTTGCTCATTTTAGCAATGTCAAAGCAACTCCAATTCTTTCTTCCATGGATTTGATACAAAATATTCAATCTCTCCTACAGTGTAGTTGATTCTTTCAAAATGGAATGAAAAGACCAAACAGTGTACCTAGTGATTTTGTTTCCCCCTATCAAGTGCATGTAGTCCTGCCATTTTTATGTTGTCACATGTATACAACTACATGTATTGTATATTATGTTATTACTAATATATCACTGTCAAACAGATAATATCTATCAAAATATATGTGTGTGTGTATGTGTGTGTGATGTGTGTTTGAATTATTATTATTGTTATTATTACTATCATTATTGTTGTTGTTACAGAGGACCTCGGTTATAATGAGATTGATGAGACTAGCATTTTGTAAAATGCGCAAGATAAGCTAATCAAAGGAAAGTTTGACTGACTACATGAGATAAAACAACAGTGTTTATAAATTAAATAATTGAATCTAATGGTTCATTATATCTAAACTATGTCTGAGGTCAACTGTAACTGTATATTATAATTATTACCTTTACTATGTTCATCGCTTTATTCAATAAATTGTCCTGAAATCACATCAGTGTGCTTATGTTTGATAGTGTTGTATATGGTGGATGGTTGGAGGAAGAATTCAGCCTCAAATGTTGTCCTCACATGTCAGTCTGTCTCTTCCCCACCCTCTCTCTCTTACTCTCTCAATCTCTTTATCTCTCTCTCTATCTCTCTCTCTCTCTCTCTCTCTCTCTCTCTCTCTCTCTCTCTCTCTCTCTCTCCCTCTCTCCCTCTCTCTCTCTCT
>JBCJKF010122902.1:0-10171 GCA_039654545.1 Plocamopherus ceylonicus | reverse complement strand
AGAGAGAGAGAGAGAGAGAGAGAGAGAGAGAGAGAGAGAGAGAGAGAGAGAGAGAGAGAGAGAAAGAAAAAGAGAGATAGACAGGTAGATAGATAGATGAAAAGAGAGAGAGAGGAGGGAAGGAGAAAGAGAGTGTTGGGGTGGACAGCGAAAGAGACAGAAACTGGCAACTGGTTAAACAGACATAGAGGGTGACTTACAGACGCGCAGAGAGATATGTAGAGACAGACAAGACAGACAGACGTTTGTAGGGAGAAGAGACAATTAATTTATTTTAGAGGAAAGGCGAGAAGCCCTTTGTCAAATTTGACATGTAAGCTTGCTTTGTGCTCATTTGTAGGCGTTGGAATTTGCAATGGAGAGAAATTAGTATATGTAATAGCCTACGTATGCGGAAGTAGATTTTAAGGCCTTACTGTAATGTACGGGAGATAACCTAGCATGAAGCAAGAGGGCCCAATGATTCCCGAGTGTGGGGAAAAAGGGAGAGAAGCATGCGAAACTGGAGGACATTTTATCTTTGACAAATCGTGCGGCTGATGATAATAGCTGCCTTATAATGTGTAATTTGATCATAGAGTGTCATGTAACATTGCAGGACATCCGCAGGTAGGCGCTAGATTTTTTTTATTTTGCAGTTTGCGCACTGCAGGAAAGGCTGGTACTTAAAGTTGTGTGGTTTTTACATTCTCCTGTTTTAATAATCTTTGGCTTGCGGCCTCGTTGTTATATATATTATATACATCAAAGTGTATGGATAGACAAGAGCTGAAAGCTAGGCATAGCGAGCGAATCTCGGCTATCGAGAAAAAATCAAGAAAAAGGCAGGTTCTCGTAAATCAGTAAAAGACAAAGGAATACTTTACATGTATAAAGTTGACAGTCCTGCATGTTATTGGTGAATAAAAACCTAGATGATTCTCAAAACTTTCTTATCCAAAAATATGTACACATTATGAAACAATTTCAAAAATATTTTTTTCGTTTTCCCTCTCCTTTTCCATAAGAAAATGATTACAAATGCAAATATGGTGCCATTTTCATAAAAACATCGGCAAGAGACAAAACTTACGATGGTGTTATATTGATTTATTCTACTTTATTAATTCTGCACCACATGATTTGCATGAGTCACATACTATTTAGCATGGTAGGGCCTGAAATCTCCAACTTTGCCTACCAAAAGAAAATTCTAAGATAAAAGTTTATGCAATAACAAGTGCAAAAAGTAAAAGTAACTCCTTCACCCGGTCCCGGGTTATTTCTCATCAGCCCACCATTCTGATTTCCCAGCTATGATACGATATGTACTCTGTAATAATGGTAATAATATGATAATGACCATAGCTTTAAATGTAAAAATAGCCTCAATCTTTAGTTGTCAAAACGACTTATTTCCCATACTGTATTAGCGCTGAACTGTGCTTTACAGAACCAGACGCGCCACCGAAGTGATTTGCGGGCCAATGCATTGTTTCAACTGTGGTCATGTGATCGCTTTTACCTCCTGTCTATTTATGCTCTTTGATACATATGTAACTTGTACTTGTACTTGTACTTGGGGTGTTTGAGGCTGGATTTTGCCTGTTCACCTTCACATTGTGGACAAACTGACATATATATATTCCATACATACACAAACATTTGACATTCCCACATTTTACAGGCCTACCTTGTAGTATTTCGGATGGTACAAAAAGTGTTACATTGCCCTTTCCAGAAAGAGTCTTATCTGTTTTTGAATGAGTAAACCGAAGGCGCCTTGACAACATTCTCCATCAAACTGTTCCATGTATTGATGGTTTTAACATGAAAGAAATTTCCTCTTAGATTTTGACCATACTGGAATTTTTTAATTTTAAGTGAATGGCCATGGTTTTTACGAGTTTTTGACATTATGAATGTGGGTGTTCGGCATTTGTAGATGTTATTTGTATTTGTAGACATCTATCATGTCCCCTATTCTGTGTCTGTGTTCAAGGGTGGGCAGTCTGAAGGCAGTCAGTCTCTCTGGATATGATTTTCCTCTAAGAGATGAAATTAGTCTTGTGGCCCTTTTCTGTACATCCTCAATTTCTTGGCAGAGATATTTAAATTGGAGATATAGTAGTTACCGCGTAATTGCACGGTCGTCTGGAATCAGCAAAAACGTCATATTAGGCGAAACGTCCCCTTAGCCAAATGGTCAGATGAGATAGCTGATAGTCCATGGTTGAACAATGATCACACCATCAAATTGGGTGTTATACGTTATATTTCATAAAAAGAGAGAGTTACCTTCCCAAAACATTGTGTGCTGACTGATCAGAGGGATGGCCGTATCATTATGTAGGCTAGATCCAACATAGGACATGTCAAGCGTGAGACCGATGGGTTGAGGGGGTGGTCACTTAAACATTAGGAATTGATAGGAAGAGATGTGATTGGCCAACAACGCACAGGCCTAGACAGTGCGTTGTAGCAGTTTTTGACACCTTAGCTTTATTCATACCTGGACCAGTTCCCACCAATAAACCCTTGCCAGACCCCCTTTTCTCTAAGCCAATCACCCTGGAGCACAATACCCTATTCATACTCAAAGTTGAATTTTTTATGGCCCTTGAACGAATTTGAAAGTTGATAGATAAACCATTTTCCCCGAATGTAAACATCCAATTAAATGAAATTTTTTATTGAAACCGTCCAATTAGAGGGGTGATTTTGATAATAAAAAAGTTTCACTGAAAAATCATCCATGAAGGTGAAACGTCCATTCAGCCAGAGTTCAATTAGGCGGTAACTACTGTATTCGAAATGACCATTTCAATGAGATACAAAGAAAATGTCCTTTAACTTTCATGCTCTACCCCAACTCGTTTAATTTATATAAGTATGGAGCTAAATTGAATTAAACTAGATATTACCTTTGTTTCGCTTCTGCCGAAATAAAAGAACCAGGACAAAAAACAAATAAAAAAAGACAGAAAAAAAAAGACTAAGAGAAAAATGTCCTGTCATTCACCAGACTTGAAAAGAGATATTCCAAACGACCATTTCAATGAGATACCAAGAAAGTTTCCTTTAACTATCTTGCTCTGCCCCAACTCGTTTAACAGTGCCTGTCCTTTTTATCTGCCATTCATCTTTCCTGCCTGTACTTAAATCCTTGTAAGACCTGCTTGCAATATTAATACACTTATCAACAATCATCGAGGCTAGGTCTGTTCGCTTTCCCTATGCTGCCAACTCCTGTTCACTTTGCCCTCTGCTAACTCATGACGATTATAATTGGTTGTCTATCCATCTAGCTATCTTGCATGCTGGAGAAGCAGATCTTAATTTAACAAGGCTAATTGCTTATGTTGTTGTTCTCCTTCCAGGTAATGCACGTCAGGGGCCATTTCGTCCACGTGACTAACCCAGAGGGAACCAGTGCCAGTGACAGCCAGACTGTCTTCATGGCCTCCTGCTCGCCCCTCATCACCCCTGACCTCAAAGAGACTTTGGTGCAGAACAATACCATGGTGTTCAAGACAGTGCATCGCCTTGACATGACCTTTGTGGAGGTCACTAAAATGTAAGTCAGTCAGTAATGGTTTACCTTATCACTCACTGACTTACTGACTCGCTCACTCACTGATTAATTAATTAATTCATTTACTCACTAGTCCAACCAACCAGTTCCCTTAATTTATATATTCATGTTTTGCTTTGAGTTATTGTCTTCACTACTCTTTTCTTTCCTTTCAGTGGTTTTCATGTGCTCTTTTGTCTTTGCTACTCCTTTCAATCTTATGCAAAATTTCATTTTAGCTTTTTGAAATCCTTATTATTTCTTATGTTCTTTTTTATTATATTTAGCATCCATATTGTATATTATATATTATATAGGGCTGAATATCACCTGGGCTTCACAAGCCAAGAGATGAACAAAAAGTCTTGGTACTCAATGCTTCATCCTGAAGACATCCATGAGGCAAAAGAGAAACACACACAGTGTAAGTACATATACCATAAAAAGTAGTGTTAAGATGCATTGAGATCTGTTACAGACAAAAGGAGGAGAATCAAGCATAAGTTTATAATGTGAATCATAGAAAGTGATTTAAAACGCATTAAGATATTTTACAGACAAAAAAAGGATGGATTAGATCAAACATCAGTATTTAAACTTTTTGTTTTGTTTTTATTTACAGTGATTCGTTCCAACCATGAGATGGGCAGCATGATGACTGTGCGCATATTGACTGCTAGTGACAGCATTGTGTGGCTTAACATCGTCATGCATGTCAGGCAAAGCTCCTTGACTCATTCTGAAGAGCCCTACATTGTGTGCATCAACCAAGTCATTAGGTAAGTCAAATATTTTAAGACTTGCGACGGGTCACGTCCGTTCTGCGTGATCACCATTAAAGCTTAGACAACGGGTCACCTGAGGTTTGCGTGACTCACTTTAAATCGCCGTAGATCTATAGTACCACGCACAACACGAGTTATCTGTTACTAAGCGACAGAGTGGACATTTTTGACTCCGTTTCTACTGGGTTATAGTTTTTAATTGGCTTTCATAATAAATAGGAAGTTCAAAAGTGTAAGTGTTCTGTTCACCGATCCACTTTCACTTTCATTTTTTTCCTGCGCATTGCATGCTTTTGGCAGAGTGAACTCTATTTCTATTTTACCAGAACTCTTACAGTGTTACAGACAAGGAAACCAACTCAAAACGATGGACATTTGATCATATTTTATTAATTTCTGTTATATCTGTGTGATTTCAAGATATTCTTGCAGGCAGCAAAAATTTTAATTTTTTCACAATTTTTTATTTCGAAAAGTTACAAACATTATCTTTGAAATTCCTTTTGTTACTTAAATTTGTATGTTGTGATTTAAATTTATCCAAAGCTTAAATTCCTTGTATTCATAGTTGGGTTTTTGTTTTTTTTTACAAATTTTAGAAAATGGCTCAGAATGCTTAGTCATGGGGGCACGTAAAGCTAAAAAATAGCTCAGTCTCAAGTTAGCTGATAAGCTAATTACATGTAGTGGAGGGGTTGGTTTAGATCCAAGTCACGTTTCTTTCTTTCTGCCATTTTGCATCTCTTTGTAATATTTCTCTTTCCCTTGTATCAATTTGCTAACCCATTGTTACCATATTATTTGAGGACGAGCTAAATTTCTATTTGATCTATGAAAGAACATTGAATATCTCTTTCAATAAAATGAAACCTACGTGACAAAATCTATGCATGTAGTTATAAAAAATTTTAAGGTATATTGATTTTGATTTTTTTTTCTCCACATTCTTTTTGTTCCATCTTCCAGTGCACAAGAAGCGTATCAGATCAAAATGCAGGGACAAATGTTTTCAGTCTACCCAGGCCGTGTTCAAGAAATGTGGGGAAATCATGTGTCAAACACGACCAGCACTGCTTCCACTGGAACTCAGTGGATTCAGCCAAACCGAAGTGTGCCCACAATGGTATCTGGTTATCAAAATGGCATGCATATGTTTGTCAACCGATCAGAATTCCCAATGGCTTACCACCAAATGTGCTCCTCCTCTCAAATGCCTTGCCAAAGTGGCATGGCTCAAAACAAGATGAACAGCACTGTTCACTCCGACAAGCTGAAAGCGATGCTCAAGAGAAAGATTCAAGGGCCAGGCATATCATGTCGACCCATGAAGTTACCCAAAATTTCACTTGATTACAATGGCATCAAGGATGGTCATGAATTTTCAGAGCAGGGTCAAATGATGCATCATGACAACCACCATATCCAGACAGGAAATGTGGGTGGAAGAGATTGCCAAAATGATTCCGTACAAGTTCTGCAAGCCAGCAACTATAGATTTAGTCTTCTTCAGGCAAAGAAAGCTCACAAGTCTATTGCTAGAGGCAGTTTCATGCACCTCCCTCATAGTGACATACATAGCCAGATGAGCCAAGAGCAGGTTGTTCCAGATATGAATGTTCCAGAGTCTTATCTCACTCCTGATCCATCTCCCATTTCTTCACCACAACCATCCCATGCTGTAGTCAAGATGGAGACTATGGACCCAGAAGAAATGGTGGCCAGTGGAAAATCGTCAGTTTCAATTCTGCAAGCTTTGGAGAAACTTGCGTCCTTGCCGCAGGGGACCGTTCAGCCCAGCATGTCTTTAAGCGCTAACTTGGTACATCCTCCCCAGCAAGTTGATCCATGTAATAGCAGCAGCAGCAGCAACAAAAAAGAACTCCCCATTTTTGATGCCTTTGACATTGACAGTTTTTTCGACACTCTGGAGATTCCAGAGGAACAGCTGTCAAAGGTATCAGTCAAAATGGAAGATCAGAACCTGAACCACAAGATCAAGGCTGAAACAACTGGACGCTCCCAGCCTGTCATGAACAACCTGCCTGTCTTGTCTGAAATAAAAAGGGAAGTTCCTTGCTACTCACCAGCTTTGGCCTTTCAAGGCTGTGACAGTCCCTCAGACATTGCTGAATCTCTGCCTGATCAAGACTACATGCTCTCAAGAGTGAAGCTGGAGGAAGTGGACTTGTTGGAAAGAAAATCGAGCATCTCTTCAGCAAACTCTGACATGCAATGTCTCAACAATAAAGATTTGGTTGTCTCAAGCATGATGGTAAAGTCACCTGAATCAGTTGTGTCGCAAGAAACATCTGCTGGTACAGATAGTTTCGATGGCATTCTCAGCTGTTTCTCAGATGATGGCTTGGACCTGTCTCCGCTTCAGACTGACCCTCGCACAACCATCCTTGATTCCTCTCTTGGTGAGAGCATGCTTACGGAACGGTTTGATATCACCCAAGACAAATTTTTCCAAGCTGATAAGCAGATTAAGACTGACGTGGTAAGCCACAGTGGTCATTTTGCCCCGGAAATGTTGAGTCCACATTCCAGCACCTCCTCGCTGGCAGGGGAGGATGATGTTCTTGACAGCCAGTCAACGTGGTCCCTGGACATGATGCTGGACACACTCCAGCCCCAGAACCCAGAGGAAATCGGCAGTCAGTGTAATCTCAAAGACCAGGAAGTTCTTGGCATGGAAAGTGGATTCAGCCAACTGGACATGTTCTTCAACTCTCTTGCACGCTTTGAAGGTAAGTTTGCTTTAAAGTTAAAGGCAGATCTCTAGACTTACCACACCATCCTCATTGAACCATATTATTTCTTTATTATGCATGATTTATTCTCTGCCACAATTTTAAACAAATTTTGGTCAATTGATTATTCACATTGTTAATCAGTGTTTACTATAAGTATTTTTCTTTTCATTTTCTTTTTTTTTTTAATCCACTTACTCATCTTTGTCTTGTTTTGTTTTTGTTTTTTTTGTTTGTTTTTTTTTGTGTGTTTTTCCTTCATATTAATCTCCTTTTTGTTTTCTTAATACCGGTACCTTAAGATTTCTGATAGGGGACGTCATTGCTTTCAATCCTTTTTTATTTGATTTGAAGTTAATGATAATTATTGTCAAGTCGGGAAGGTGGATAGAAAGTAAGAAATATCTGAAAATTCATTCAACTTTTTTTTCCAAATCTGTTCTCTTCGCAGGATCTCTAGATTTACCGAAACACAGCCAGTAGGCTCCCAGCAAACCAGTCTCTGATGTTACTTGAAACGTTCCCCATCACACTGTATGGCATATTGTCATATGAAATTTATGGCACAGCTGCAGGACAGCTGATGTGATCCACCGGGTCTCCTTCCGCAGGTCGGACAGGAATTGGCCTCATGTCACAGGTCATAAAGCAGCGGGACATTGAGACAAGGATCGGCCCATCTGCTGGTCAGACAGGGCCATTGATGTCTGGGATTTTTGAAACATTGCATTTTGTATTTTCACCAATTTGTCCCTAGTTCAAATTCAGATTTAGCTCTGATACAGAACCACTGTTCATATTGTGGCTTATGGATTGGATACACTTTGCATTAGTAGGGAAAATGTCTTTTTTGTCAGGTGTAGAAGTTCATGCATTTCAGAATATTTCATTTATTCAATTTTGATATTCACATTTCATCAAAATGATATAATATAATCTTCAATCTATAATCTTTAAATGGCAGCAGTGGTTAGACACTTACAAGATAGATATAAAGCATTCGCATAGATTTCCCTTCCTCGTTTTCCTTTTTTTTCTTACAATAATTACTGGTAGCTGATTCTGTTGTGAACACCGAAAGTTTTTCACATTGCTTCAGCCACCATGGGTTCATACAGTTAATTGTTTTTAAAGAATATTTGCATGTTCTCTAAAACTTCCATGGAAAAAAAATTTGGCGGGGAACACTGATATTTTTCTTTGAAATTGTCTCTTTATGTATCCCATTTATTCGTATAATTTATATATGAAGCTATGACATTCCTTATGTTGATTTTGAAAAGTTAATTATATGTTGTTGGCATTCACACTCTTGCAAAATTTGAATTTTTTTTTATTTTTTTTTATAACAGTAACAGGCTCTAGATCTACATCACATGACCATTAGGATTTCTTCCCCTCACTCATTTCTTTTAAAATTGTTATTCTCTTCACTTTGTTACTTTTTCACCTTTCCTTGAAGATACTTTTTCACCTTTCCTTGAAGATCCTACTCATACTTATCTTTCATCTGCCGCATAGTTTTCACATTCATTGAGGTCTGACATTTCAAATTGTAGATTAGGAATGGCTTGACTTATCAGAATTCATGTATACATGTGTATACATAATTTTTATTTATTTTTTTTTTTTTTAATTCATGAAGATTTGGCATATATTTTATATCTAATGGCAAGAGCATTTCATTGAATAAGCATTTTCTTAGAATTTTTTCACCTCCAGGTTTCTTTTTTTATTCTATTATTTCTCTTCCTGTACTCCCTTTCCTCTGAAACCAACTTGGGAATTAAGTCATACTCCTTTTTCAGATAAAGCACTTCAGTGAAATAGCACTTTTATGAGAAATGTTAAATTTTGCTCCTCATTATCAAATTTGTTGTATCATTATGCCTATTTTTGTTCTTCAATTGTTTTTCTTTTCTTTTTCTATTTCTTTTTCTGAAATGGAAGGAATTCCTTAGAAACAACAATAATCAAAGCAGCAACATAATTATCATATTCATTCTGCCATATTTGTTGATTTATGTATACCATATGATCTATGTACCATGTACCTGTGCATTATATTCTTTGCCTGCTTTATGCTGGTCATAAACGGGTCAAAATAATTTTTGAAGAACAATGGATACAGTACTCGCCGGATTCCTGCACGCTCACGGGAGTAACCAAAAAAGCGTGCAGGAATGCGATGTTGCAGGAATGCAGTGTCCTCAATAGTGAAGAGTAAAAAGTCGGTAACCGGGTTGCAGCGTGCAATAATACGTAGCGTGCAGGAATCCAGTGTGCAGTAATCCGGCGAGTACTGTATCACGTTTTATTTTCTACTTTTTTTTTTACCAGTCCCCTATGCTGTTTGATGTTAAAACTGAGCAAACTTACACAAGAAATATTATTCATGAGTTAAATTCTCCTATTTTGTTATTCAGACATCTCTGCTTGGAGTATATGATGCAAAAAATTGTGTGCTTTATGTCTCTAATTCTCCTTAAATGTTTGATAAAGAGGAAATAAAGTTAAACTGACAAAGGACAGAAGCCAAGTCCAATCCCATGATTGTTTATATTTTGACTATTTGTTCCAACCACCGTGCTGGTCACATTTGTTGGGAACAAAGTAATGTTTTTTATTACGGTCTTGACATGCTGGTGCATTGTCATAAGGCTTAGTTAAAATATATATAATTTTATATTTATTATTAAGACAATATATTGCTTGATATGAAAATCAGCCACAGCTGTTTACTTTTACCCTGCCATGTTTTTTCTCCCAAAATACCCAACAAATAAATGATTAATCATTTACATAGGATTTTGTTGGTTGTGAAAATGAATTTTTAAGATGCTGGTTGTTTATTTCATATTTTTAATGGAAAATGTCCCGACTCAACTGTGTTGTGTTGGTGCGAATTCGACTAAATATCATGCAGACCTTGGGACATGCTGGCGTGGCCCTAACGTGATGGGTTTGTGTTATTTTGAGAATTGTTCTCATTGTCAATATGTCTTTATTCCTTTCTTTCTTTCTTTTTTTTTTTTTTTTTTTTTTTTTTTTTTTTTTTTTTTTTTTTTTTTTTTTTTTTT
>JBCJKF010122791.1:0-10172 GCA_039654545.1 Plocamopherus ceylonicus | reverse complement strand
CCCCCCCCCCCCCCCCCCCCCCCCCAAAAAAAAAACAAAAAAAAAGAAAAACAAAACAAAAAGGAAGGATCCCCCTCCCCAAAAAACAAAAAAAAAACAAAAAAAAACAACAACACAAAACCAAACAACAAACAAAAACAAACAAAAAACATACCAGGTACAAGTACAAGAATTCCTGACCCTGCTCAGCTCTTAGAAAAACAGTGTTGCGCTGGTAAGTAATTAGAAAAACCTTTCTAATTAAACTGGGTAAAACCAATAGTACACAGAGTCAAAATAGCTCTATAAATGTATTATGATTATTTATTGCATTGGCTTTCATGAAATGACAAGAAGGAAAATGTAACATGTATCCATTTGCTAATAAAATAATATAAAAATAAATTAACACTATGCTGCAGAGTTTACAGTTTACAGGTCCTTCTTTGGGCTATTACTGCTGATGATTCCCCGTCTCAGTGATGGGCTTTTTTCACTGTTTTTTTTTTCTTTTGTGAGATTTTGAATGACGGTTGCGAGAGCATGAGGAAAGCCAATGGTTTAATATCAAAAATAAAAGCTATACTTAGCATAAAGTAACTAGTAACAATTAATTACTTCTCCACCCCCCACTCCCCTCTTATCCCATATTGTTTCTCTATTCATCAATTATTGAATGATATACATCACATGTATTTCTGATAAAATGATTTATTGATGTGTACATTATATGGTATGAACTAATACAATGTCATGTATGTTCATATTGTAAATCAATTCTGTGGAAATGGTAGACAAATAAAAAAAACCTTCCTTCAAATTCCTGTATTTGTCATCTTCCTTTGCTTGATTGTTTCTTTATAAAAATAAGTTCCATTAAAAAAAAAAAAAATCAAGACGAAACAGCTTTTGAAAATAAATGAATAAAACGTTTACTTATATACTTTGTCAATGGATTTATTATTAGCAAAATAAGGTGACAAGATGAAATGATAGGGAAAGGGAACATATTATATAAATTTGACAAAGAAAATAGATCAAATCCCCAAACTAGATCTAATTTCAATATGTAATGCTATAAAATGAACAATGGAAAGTGAACATTGGATAAAATGTAAGCATTAACAAAACTGGATTTCACTTGTAAGTAAATCTGGCGACGGTCTAGGAATGCCTAAGTATTCTTTGTTTTTGATATTTGTTTGTGTTTTTTTTGCAACATGAACAGTTGTTAATTATTTTTTTAGGTGAATGAAAATCTGAAAAGAAAAAGTGCACTTTTTTGTTTCTTTAAAAAAAAAAAAAAAAAAAAAAAAGAAAAAAAAATTATGGGTAATTATAAAAACATATCAAACATATACTCCAATAAAATTTTAAGTTTTTTATAATGATAATTCATGCTTTGCAGCAAAGCTAATGAATTGCAACTTAATTTGATAAATTTATTTTTTAAATTTAAATAAACTTTTCCAAGGCTTTCCAAATGTCACACCTTTTTTGACTCAAAATCAACCCTTTGAATTTATTCTCATCTATTTTTAAAAATACAGGGTGTCCAAATGAGTTTTCCATGGCTTATGCAATGAAAACTGAAAAAAATCTTTGTGAATAAAAGTATCAACACACAGATAGTTATTACATAATTTTATATGTCATTGACCCTGAGGGGCTAAAAGTAGTTCCACTCCCTCTTTAACTTCAAACCACATATTTACACGAATTCTTTGTCCCTGCTGGGACAGAGAGATTAGGATAAGGAATACATACAGTGTAGTGAAACTAAGAAAGGGTCTCTCTTAGTTGGAACATTGGATCTGTTCCCGAGCAGCCTATAATAGTCATGAAATGCTACTCAGTAGCTTAAAATTGTTGAGAGGGAAAGTTTAGCGATTAAACCTGTGTGTGTGCGTATGTTTTTGTACACATTTTGTGTGTTTATATTTCATTTGTGCATGTGTGATGCTGAGGTGACGTAAAATTAATCTCAGTACAATTTTGATCTTTTATTGATAGATCTACATGTAGATGTATAATATACGGCAAAGCTGAGAGTGGCACCACTGTGACACAGTAAAGTTTTACCCTCCGAAGTCCTAGCATTGGGGAGGAAATACTCGCTATTTCTGAGTTGACCTCTTTTTCATACTCGCTACTTTCATGCTAATTTTATTGACTAAAAAAAAAAGAAAGAAAAAACTGGGGATTTAGATTTTACTCGCTATTTCCAAGTTCTCGCTATTTTCGAGCTCTTTACCTTCATGTTCTACTGTATTCTAAGGTATCTGTTTGTGGTTAAATGACAATTATTTTATGTAATATATTCATTGAAATAGTAAAAGGAGACTGGAATTGTTTTTGTCTCCCAGGGTATTGGTACTTTTGTTCAGAAAGTTTTCTTTCCTCATCGCGTATTTTGATTGCATAAGTCTTCTTTATCATTTATTATTTATCACATTATCAAAGAAAACTAATGCAGGCATCCCATATTGTTTTTTTTCAATACTTTCATTCATATCATTTCTTATTATATTAAAAAAAAGTTCTAGCTGACTCATATAGGCCTGTCTGAACATTTTACTGTTTAGAATGGAATGGTGCAACAGACCATACATGTAACTCCACAACTTGAACTTGATGAATAACCACACTACTTCTGCTGTGACTCTCTTTTCAGTCTTGTATTACTTGTAAGAAAAGAGCTCTTCATTAAAATGTTTGTCTAGATGTTATCTGTCTCAATCCGAGTGTTTCATGACAAAACGATACCGGTACATGAAGTTTTGAAAATGTTAGCCATAGGGATGTTGTGGGTTTATATGTCAAGAAAAATCATTGTTGGTTGACTACATCTGCATGTTTTTACATATTACATAAGGCAATTCAAACTTCTAAATCTAGTATTAGTAGCATCTCATCTTCACTACAAGACAAAGATATAAAGTAGATTTACAGATTGCACTTTTGCAAATGTTGGACACTGGTTTTACAGATATATCTTCTGAGAGAATTTACTCTCCATGGATTCAATTGTATGTCCCAGTTACTATTGAGCATGCAGTATATAAGCCAGTCCGGTACTTGTGTATGTGCCATCATTGGTATTCTGAAGATTTTTCCTTTGACTGAATAATCAATATTTATTTTAGAAGAGTTGGAGGGGTGGTAATGGCACAGCTTTCCCCACGGATAAGACATGGATGAACAAGGATTCAAACCCTGATGACCAGAAACTCAAATCTAACTGAGAACTTCAAAATGACTCAACAAAATACAGTATGTCCGAGAAGCCAGTATACAAATTTTTAGAAAAATGCAAATAGCTTTTAGGGAATTGCAGCTACATCTCAAAACCTATCAACAATAAAAAGTTCATTCAGTGGCATTTTTTGTGATACATGTACCAAAGTGGGCGCTTCTCATCTGCAAATAAAGAAGTTGAGATCACATGTCTTTCTCTCTTCAGCCCAAGTGTTTCTGGAGAAAGTTCATGCACCCCATCTTTGAACATATTCCTATGGAAAAAATCAAGTGAACTGAGGTCTTGGGAGTGAGATGACCAGTTGTTATTGGTCCATCCCGATATGATTCTGTCCTCTACTACTAAATTTAAAAGCTAGTGTTACTGTTACTGCATGGGGTGTGCCACCATCTTGCTGAAACCACTTTCTATTAAGATGGTAGCAGTATTACCTCTATTTTCTTTGAAAATTGTTTTTGATGGAGTCATTATTTCTGTGCTATGTGTACAACTGCCCAAAAAAAAACAGAAGCATCTGCTGAAATAGACTTAATTGTTGTTTCTGAAAAGTTTGCTCAAAACTTTACATGACATAAAAATTGCCATAGAATTCTCTTTCCAATGAAACTGGATCAGATTTACATGGTTTGAATCTGGACAATTTCTCATTGGCAAGTATGGTTTCAAGAGTGTACACAAGTATGTCAATGTCAATAATCCCCACAAAGGTAAATCAATTTTGGATGGCCTAGACTCAGGGGGTGTTAATATGAAAATAAATCTTGTATCTGGTTGCTCACTAAAACATGTAATAGCTTGAGGTTTAACATATTTACAAGTGAAAAAATTCTTTTATCCCTGTAAATGTGGATTGTAACCAAAGTGGTTGACATTGATATGTTTCAACACTTCAGAAATAACTTTGATGATTATAAAATAAGAAAGACCCCATCCAAAAGAAAAAAACACAACAAACAACAAAAAATAACAATCAACAAAACATCCCCAAAACAAAACAAAAAACCCTCCAAAACAAAACAAAAACAAAAAACAAACCCAAAATCCTGAAAGCAAAAGTTTCCAAACAAAAAACAAAACCCAGCTTTACAACAACGATAAGCCAAAACATTGTGAAAATTGAATCAACAGAATAAAAGAATGATGTCAGAGGAATGATGCACAGCCCGCACAAAAAAACTACCCAAGACAATACATGGATTAACAAGGTTGATCTGATTGCACAATTGATATTACAGCAGACTTCAAGCTGAACATGAAAATAAGACGAGGCAAGTATATTGATACCATGGTGATAAAAAGTAAACAAATTTTTTAAATATATTTATATATACACAAAAAGCAAAGTATTTGTATGTGGTGTGACTCATACTCATACATGGTTGAATTAGAGGTCATGTAAATGTAAATATATATACATACATGGTGAATATATGTAACAGAAAATCGTATGTTATTGTGGTGTCATGACTAAGTTGAAAATAATTGAAAAGTGGCAAACAAGTTTGTATTAGAATACTTAGAAGGCAATGGAATCAACAGTTGAGAGGCTTGAACGTGCACTTGCCACTGCTGCAAGGCAAGCTTTTGAAAGGAAGTTGGGTTAAGATCACAAATAAAGTGATATATTTCAGGATTCTAGACACGGTATACATGCAGTATCATCTTTTTCTTTTTAGCAGCAAGCCATATCAAGAATTCACATTTTTTACACATAAAGAAACAATATTGTTGGACCGATTTTTTTGCAACACTGTAACAGGGAGGAAATGAAAATGTATGAATGGTAAACTCAGACTGCACGGATATGATACTCAATGACAGTAATAGACATAAAAGAATATAATTAATCTTCAGACAAGACAACATACAGAAATTCTAGTGTTTAGTCCATCAAATGCTGGCATTTTTTCTTTTTACGACTGCAAAAAAAGAACATGAGAATTCAAAAAGGGTGTTTTCTTGACAAATGAAAGAGTATTGCACAGATTGATGAAATCAAATTACGGTACACACTGAAAGGCTATCTATACTTCAACAGATTGCAATATATAATCAAGGACTGAGGACTGAAAGTACTAAAACAATGAAGAAATTAAACCTTAAATTCTTTACTGGTACATTACATTTTAATGGTCTTTGTCTGATCTTTGTCTTTTGTTCAACTCTCATGAAACCCATCAAATAAAACTATTTACAAAAAATAATGGATTTAACTTTCAGATTGCTAAAACCATACCCATAACTACATGTTTTATGTACTAAGCATGTTGCCATTGCATATCTTTTGAACATTAAAGCATGAGCTTTCAGAGTTCATTAAATAACATAATGACTTTATTTAGTACTTTTCAGTGAAATACTCCACTGTGATGAAAATAAAAATACATGATCCCAGTCTGGAAATGTATGACTAGATTTAAACTAATTTGAACACATTCACTTTGCTTTTTATATATGTAACTTTCTGTCTACATGGTTGTGTTGAAAATCACTAGAGCTTTCTTCATGCATGTAAACAAAACAAAGTTTAATAAAAGCCTTTATTATGTAGTTCTCTTCAGTGCTAGACCTCAGAAACAAAACAGGCTACAGGATTGGGCTTGAATTTTAATTTCATGCCTCTGCCTTAGTCATCTTAGCATATAACAAAAGCCTACTTAAATTCATAAGAAAAGGACAACCCAACATTAAATGCCCCTGGCTGTCCATTGGGTGACTATTGATTAAATTAAAATTATTTTTGCTGATTTCGTTGCCAAAAAATATGAAAAAGAAAACATTATTTGACATAAATACAAAGACTTCCTCATCATCACATATCTATGTAGGCCTATCTATAAATTATTTTATAGAAAGAAAGAAACATCTTTAAAGGACAATAACAGTAGTGACAGGTGTATAGACATAAAATATCTGAAGTAGACCCTCAAGCCTTCATAGGGCCGGAGCTTATCCCAGTTTCCAAAGCTTGAAGTTTGAAGCAGATAGGGACAGATTTAAACTGTCACTTTTTGAATGGGATGCTAGTCCACTGTAAATACTTTCCCAGCTGATGCTGTACCCACTTTCACCTGGGGCACGTAAAACAACAGGGGTAAATTTTCTAGCTTCAGGAAAAAAACGCATTTGTCATTAAGTTGTTTTGAACTTGTGACCTCTTGGTTTTGATTGATTGCTTTACACCCCATTAACCACTTGAGTCATCTCAGGGTAGAAAAGAGGGGGGAAAAGGGATGCCAAAGAGGAAAATAAGCGTTCAGAACAGTAATACAAATATGCTATGAGAATAATAAAATCAGCAAAAAGGAGAGATGATTTACAGGGAAAATAAAATCATCTCTCAAAAACAATTTAATGATGGCCAGCATGCCCTAAAATATGCACTGCGATAACCCCCCCCCCCCCCGGATGTTCTAACACCCTTTGTGTACTTAAGCAGAGTGGGGCACAGTGGCTCAATGGATTGAGCGTTGGGTTCGAGACCAAGGGGTCTCAGGTTCAATCCTGCCAGCGGCAACTATGTTTTTTCCTTAAGAAAGAAAAATTACTCCAATTGCTTCACCCTACCCAGGTGTCAAAGGGGAAACTGGCAATAGGCCGGTAAATGTTGCGCCAAACAGGCTGAACTTTACTGTATGCTCCCCCGGGGGCATGCCTGCTGGGGGAATAAATGTATTGTAAAGCGCTTTGAGGCTTCGTCGGAAAGCGCTATATAAATGCAATATTTTGGTTTTTTTTTAAAGCACTCGGTCCTTCTGGATGGCAAATGACCCCGTTCAAAACAAAATGCACCTGAATGGGGGATGGCCACCAAGTGTGGACTCCAGGTCAGTCTGCATCAAACCCTCCCTGAGCCCCACATGCCTCCCCTCCTCCACAGCAACCCCAACATCCCCTCTCTAATGTTGTAGAAAAATCAGTGACATTTACAAATGATAGAAATGTCCTCTAGAGAATTACTGCATTAATATTGCAACCAAGGGAAAGGTTTTCTTGTTATAGGATGGACTAGAAAGTGGCCCTAGTGACGTGACCTCTTGGTCCTTAGTTACATGCACTACTGCTTTAACACAGCGCCCCTAAAATACCTTAAAGAAGGGAGAAAAATCTAGCAATAGCACGCATCTATAAAAAAATAAAGCCAAAGAATTTTGCAAATAAAGAATAACATCTGAATATAATACAGTGGACCTCGGATTGAATGAGGTCTTCAGGATTGACTGGTTATTCTCGTTGAATCCAAGGTGTTGTTGAATTTGAGGGGGGGGGGGGGGGGGGGCAGCAATGTGATAAATGACACAACTTACAATGTCTTCCAATCTAGCAAATGTGTAGTGGAGATTGTTACAAAATCGATGGATCGTTTTTGTTTTGTCCATTGTTTTTGTTTTTGTTTTGCTGTTTGCTTGTTGTAGCACATGTAGGTCTTTAATGTGTAGCTTGCTATTGGCACTTTTTAGATAAAGCAATTTAAGAGAGAGTAAGATTGTTGAGTTTTGTTTATGTTTTGTTTGTGTGTGTGTGTGTTGGTGCGTGAAGCGACTAACGACTAGATCCATCAACTTGATGCATGATGGATAGAAGGCAAAAGAACTATGACTTATCTACATACTTGGCTTAGACAGATAGTGTGTAGTTCTTGTTGACGAAAAGCCCACTGGACTGACTTGCTGTTGTGTGTTGGGAGGGGTGTGGTTGATGTCTGCTCCTCGGTGTAGGCCTCCTCCCAGATAATGAATTAATGAACACTAACACTCGGACTAATGTTTTAGTGTTAGGCCTTGATCTATATGTCTGCGGTCGATGAATGATTGGCTACCTGTGTTTAGCACCAGGCAGTGATGCAAACTGGAATAAAGAAAAGCGGGAAAAGTGATCCATCTGATTCAAAGCAACCATGGTTGTGCTCGTTAGAGCCAAGGCTGACTATTTTGGTGCTTGTTTGATCCAATTTAGTTTACTAACACACTAACAGTTTATGAGGAATAAAACGGGAATTAAAATGTACCCCGTTTAATGCGAGGTCTCGTTTCGTCGGTGCAACTTGGAATCGAGGTCCACTGTATTAGGGGAAAGAACTGGCAGCAACATAATTTGTCTCCCTTACTTGACCTGTCGTCATGCCAACAACAAGTGAAACACTTGATGATCATCGGACATCTGCAAAGTTTGGGAGATTGCAAGAAGAGGACACAATTGGCAATCCATGCAATCAGTGAAAAGCAATCACAAGCCCAATCCAAAGTTATGTCATATAACACTGACAATATCGTGCAATACCCTGATTCAAATGCAAGTCTATTTTATTTAGACAGACTGAAAGCAAGGGTAAAAGGTTTGTGTCTTTAACACATGAACACATTTCAAACACAATACACTTACAACCCAAATAAATGCAGAAGCCTGCCTTTGTTCTAAAATATGAAATGTGCAAAAAACGCTTTCCAACAATCACAACATTTTAAGAAAGAAAAATACACTGGCCTGTGAAATAAGACCAACTAAAGTGTATAAGTTGCAACAAAAAACAAAACCCAAAAAACTAACAACAATCATGGGTTAAGATATATAGATTTAAAATATGGTAATTCTTTAAAGATAGACATAAATGCACAAAAAACCAGATAAAATAATCTGGATATGCTGAATGGGAATTATTACAAATGCCCTCAATCATAACAAATAGAATTATTAAACAGCCCCAGCTAGGTCCTTATAACCTTATAACATAAACTCCCAGACAAGTAAATATATCTATGAGTCATTCATTCTTGAATAGAACTCATCCTCAACCTTCAATGGGGAGATAGACAAGCACCCCACAGAGTCAGGATCTGTACCTGATTAACTCTATAATCTATAGAAACCCATTTAAGCAAGCCTCTCAAACGCAAACAAAGCATGTATTTTGAGGTTGAATCACACATTACCAAGTTCGACACAGCCATTGAAATGAACATAATAAAAGCATATATATTGTATTCAATGGATGAAAACATCTGTTTAAACATCCCTCTCTCCCCAACAAAAAAACAAAAACAAAACAAAAACAGAAGACCAAAACATCATTAAAAAAGTCATTGTTGAAAGCCAATGGAACAAATTCGCACTTAATATTTAGTATCGATTGAGAGAAAACAATTGTCATAGTAAAATAATCTAGATCCTTACATGAATAAATTCTAGATTTTCCTTGCATTTGCATCTTACCTGAACAGTTTTGTCAATTATTTACCACACATGCACACTAGTTACAGACTTTATTTTTGTCAAGCAATAAGTACAAATTTTCCAACAGCTATTTGGTAACCTGTGTAAATGTATTCTATTTACAATGTTAGTAAGTATTGCCTTATAATAAGTCTTTTAAGTCAGATCTTGTACATTCTTTTTTCAAAGAAATCACATCCTGGTTCAACTATTTCCTCCCTTTTGCGCTTTGATAAAAACCTGAACTAAAACCATTTTAATACCTTTAAGTATATATAGTAGAATTCTTTTAAACCGAAAGAAGCTTAACCGAAAAATTTCCATCCACTGCAAGAAATTGATGTATTGCATGACTTTCTTCGACTTTGTACTGTTTCATATGAAAAACCCAACCTTCTAAGCGTCTTTAAGCTGAAACAACTTGAAAAAATCATCCCTTTTTCTTTCATTCTACTTTCTTCAATACTTTGGGAATAGGGCCACAACTAATGCCTAGCAATATGAAATAATGAGCGTTTCCAGTAATCTTAATGCTGAGGTCGCAAACCTAACAAAAATGTGAGGAGGAAGGGGGTGGGGTGGTAGGCAAATCCTTCAATCAGTGCGTTTGGGCTTGACCAGCAACGCAAAGTGAAGTGACGGCAATAAGGGAAGTTGATAGTTTTCAGGTGAAAGGGAAGAAAGGGGAGGGGGGGGGGGGGGGCAGGCTTCACGGTGTCACCAT
>JBCJKF010122680.1:0-10173 GCA_039654545.1 Plocamopherus ceylonicus | reverse complement strand
ATTTTTATTGCAATTACTATGAAAAATTATTAATAAAAGATTTCAAGTATAGAATATTTTTTTATGTCTATAAAAATGATATTTATGTATTCATTATAAAATTTATATATTATTGAAAAATTGTGTTTATTTATGACGCATTACGTTCTATTCGCTGTTTGTGTATGTTGATGCGTATTAGATTTTATAATAAGGAAAATTACAAGCTTTTCTTATGTAAATAATTGCAAGGAAAATATTATTTAACAAGTAAATTGCTTATTTAGCAATAAACAGTGATTATTACAGCACAGTAAAAAATTCTCTCAAGATACTTTATATTGTGTATAACTCAGTATTCATTCACAGGAAAAATATACCGTTAATTTAATGATGACATTAAATAATTTAACATTTAAATTTTATTTTACGAGTTTCAGAAGCATAAGTATTGAACCAAGAATCTATATACTTGTGAATTTAAGGCTCTCTGTCACCGTAGCGTACGTAACATAGCGTGGGCAATAACTAACAAACAACTCATTAATGTTCAAACGCCTTGAAACATTACGATAAATATAATATTCGTAAATAAAATTTGAAAGGTGAAACATGTTTCGATACAAAGATAACGAATAGATGTGAAATACACACACATAGTGGAGAATGTTAACTGGTATCTATTTCTTAGAAAGGATCACGATTGCACATCTCATATATTCTTCCTGCTTTGTTGCTGATTGGAGGAAAAAATAACGAGAGACGAATTTTCAGACTATTCTCATTTTGAGAAAAATCGATATAATTATATAAACTTTATTTATATAACAGCTAAACATACAAAGATATAAAGAACTGCGTGACATTTCGATTCTAAATAATTGTTGTTTTTGGCAAAGTTTAAAGATGTATGCTACATGTTATTCGCGATGCATTTAAATAAAGCTATTAATTGGTTTCGCAGCATTACTACAAACCAAATAGTTTGCTCTTCTTCTTTCTCGCCTTTTTTTTTGCTTTAACTATTCTTTTGCAATGTTGCAATTGCGGAGAGAATTAGCTAAACTAAAATCTAAGCAATGTTTTAGATAATTTCTTCGAAAGTCCCTTTCGTTACAGCAATATATGTCATCTGTATAAAATATAATACATATATTTATGAATTTATATGTTTCTGTCTAGATTCCACAAATCAAGCAAATACAAGATTGCATGACATGAGGAGAGACACGCGATACATAAGATTACTATGCTCTAATGATACTAGTCAACAAATCTAACATCCTCTTTTTGTGCCTCCTCTTTTCAATCAAATTTATCTAACATAATCTTTTTCAGCATATCTTAGTATCTTAATCTTTTCTTGGAAGCTTGGTTCTCTTAATCTAAGTCTGTTAATAAAAATATTTTATGATCTTAGAACATTTTCAAAATAACTACACGAAAAAAAGCAGATGTGTGTTTTAGAAAATATATATTAAATTATATTCTTTCTATCTCAATTAAACAATATTTAATTGGCAGGAAAGAAAAAATCGATTTATAATACTTTGTTTAAGTAAAATAAATCAAAACAATGAATATCAGATACGGAGAAATACGATAATCCATGAAAAAAGAAATATATGATTTCTTTTTCAATTTTAATATTATTTTTGTGCTTTATAATGTGAGTTTAAATCATTGAAATAATTCTCAAGATTAATAATTGATATATATTTCAGATTCTACATTGAAACAATCTTGTGAAGAGTCAAGAGTCAAATTCAATATATACCATCCAGTAGTACGAGAATCTAAAGGTCCAGGATTTTTTAACAATTAATCAAATCAATTTGATATTAATGATATTTGATATTTTATAGAGAAGAAATATATAAAAAACTCACAATCTAAAAGTGATTGATCAACAATGATTCGACCAACCAGCTTTCCTCCGAAGACAATAACAATAATTGCGCACTGACCTGGTAGACATTTCCTCTCGTTTCGGCATCTCTTCTTGTCGCGCGGTGGTGCAGGAAGGAGGAAGGTGGCGGTAAGCTCAATCACCCGCGAAGGTGTTCGTTTTCTCTTTCTCTGTTTCTTTCTTTGGCAGGAGGGCAACGGGAAGCAGGATGCTCACCGGACGTTCGCTATCATCCTGTGTCTTCGACTAGACTGCACACTGGCACTGGAGAACCCGTTCCTCTCCCTCTTCTTTTTTCCTCAGCTCTTCTCGAACCGGCGCAAGAACACCCGAAGGCTGCCCTCGAGTTTTATCGTACCAAAACGGTCACCGCGCCTCGCCATTATAAGACCGGTGTGTGCACCACGTACGGTGCGTACGTAAGAATTGTTTTCTTCGAGTTGACTGCTTGGTGGACTGGCTGGCTGGCTAGCTGACGGACTAGCTGGCTGGTTGGTTGGCTGGCAATGCCGACTTTTAACTCAACTATCACACAGAGCTGCTCCCGGTATACCGCGGAGAGAGTACAAGGTGGAGACAGGTCGAGTAGCGTGATCCAGCGCGCGATCAGAGGGTGGGAGATTTCTTCCGCTGCACGCACAACCACCGCTTGCTCAGCTCCCACCATTGCGCTACGCGGTACCTGCCAACTTCCAAAGAACACTAGACCACAAATTATTTTATGCACAGAATATCGGATCCCGAGAATATTTGCCAAATGTACTTCAACAATATGCAAGCTACGCATTTTCGGAATAAAAATCGAGGATAAATCATTTTTTAAATTAAAATCCATCGTTCATATTATTATCAGGAACAAAATGAAAACTGCGAACGAACGATGGTATGATTCTTATAAGTATATAAAATTTACTACATAATTATTATAACTCTCTTAAGTTGTCAAGTCGTGATTAATGGATATTCCGTGAGAAAATGAAAAATTAAGTTTCTATTCAAGGGAGTTTGCGCTTCTTCCATTTCAATATAATATCTCAAAAACTTGTTATATTTGGAGTTAATGATTTTCTCTCCGTTTTATCTAATAATTCATGATATATTCTATCAATGTATTATAATCAATATTTTATTTTACAAATTATGAGCAATCTATAGCATAAGGGAGTTTCTCCGCTCGCCTTCCTTCGGCGGTGAATCCTGATCTTCCTTTTAGGCAACGACCTTTCTTCTCCTTCTTCGATCCCCTCCTTGCTCGGCGAGTCTGGATCGTCATTCTGCAGGTTCGCATCATTAGTTTTTATTTTGCGACTGTACCATGCTATTTTTATCCCACAGTTCTCCTCTTTTCTTTCTCTTCTTCTTCGTACTTCTTCGCCCGTTCTCGAAGATTACCTGCGCGCACGTAGTTATTATTATACGGAACTTGAATCCAAGGAATACCTAAAGCAGGACGAAGCGAAGATCCTAAAGATTCCTCGATCGTTCAAGAGATTTTATTCAATTTTATTGATATTATTATACATATAGACACGCATATTAAGGAATTATATACTTCATTTATTTTTCAATATCAAGATCTATTACTTTCTAGCTTTTCCTTTTTCATTAATATTGAAAGAGGGACAAAAATATATTCAAATCACATGATATCGCATAAAATAATGAAAAAGAGCAATCTTCCTTTCTTAAATGGGTAAGAAATTGAAAAGATATATAATTATCAATTTTTATTTTTTTTTTACCAGCGTTTTTCCGCGGCTTTCGCGATTGAATCGAAATGTCGCGAAGGGGTATTTTCTTATATTTCTCTTTTTTCTCTCTCTCTCTCTCTCTCTCGATAGCGCGCTAGAGCGCAACATGCACCTTTCACTACCTTCGCAACCTTCCACGTGCGATTATTAACATAATGTTTTCCATCGTAGGTCGCTTTTCGCACGACGACGGCTTTCATGATCTGACATACGTACACGTCCAAGCCTAAGCAAAGCACTAACTCGAGAACTGGTTTTGCCGCGGAATATCCGAGTCAGCGAACAAAGAAGACGGCATCGATTACGGTAAAGGTTCTTCTTTTCGATGCTGCTCTGGAGTAAGAAGGTATTAATCGGATATGCCGCTTTTTTTTTACAATCTAACTTCGGCTACATCAATGTAGTCAGAAACATCGACGTCGACATGTGCGAATCCGTATCCTTGTTGCGTCTTTACCGTAATATTCGGAAAAGAAAAAAAAATACTCTTTAAAGATGACCGTTAAATGCAAATATGTACTGAAACAAACTCCTGAAATAGATAATTTTCATCTTTCTAACGCGTTGATGGGCTCAAAAAAAATATACCGTTACAGCGACCTTGTGACCGATGAACGAAATATGGATGAAGGAATTGCTGCCATATCTTGAAATGAAAAAAAAAGTTGTCTATGTAGCAATAGTTAATTGTAGCAATAGATGTTTCCTATATCCTATAATTCCCTGTAATACGTACGCGTTTAAAGTCCAAGGAAACCATCATGTATTAAAAAACTTGAGACAAAAGATCTCGTCAATGGATAAACAACAATAGTTTGTTTTTTGCATAAAAATTAAAAATAAATTTAAAATAAACTTTTATGCGACTATGCGATGACGCACGTTTCGCAATCGTAACATCTGGTTTTTATTTTTATGTTATAATTGTTCTATTCAAGACATGCATTTGCACAGTCATCTGCTGTCGTTCATTCATTGGCCATTCTTTATTTCAAATTTTTAACTGTTTTATGCCTCAGCTAGTGCAATTTTCCTTTATTTTCATATATATAACGTGAGGAATATAAAATCTTGTCACAATATGATATACAGAGCAGAAATAGATACAAAGACATAAGAATATTATGAAAATTTTAACTCGATATAACAAATTCTAAAATACAATTGTAAAACAGAAAATCTACAAAGATAACAGAATTTTGAGATCTGTGTGATCTAATCCACAAAGCTAAAAATAATCGAGATCCTTATTAATAGATTATGGTATCCAAGAGATGATATCATATCCAAATATATCAAGAGATACGATAATGAGAGAAAAAACCGCGATGAGAGATATTTACGGATACGACAGCAGGACTGGAAGTAATCGCGTGGCATCAATATTAGCCCGGTCTGGTCAAGAATAGCCCAGGTGGGAATCCCGTCTGACCACCTTGCGCCCTGAGATCGGTCGGCGTCTAAATTAGGGTGAATGTGCCGTTGGAGGCATATTTTGCATATATTATCGTTATTCGGTTATCGAGTGGCCATATCGTGATGCGATTGCTAATAATCGATGCGATTTTTGTTACGCGAGCTACGCATAATATCGCTGTAAATGTAACGAAAACAAAGCAGGATTAAATAAAATCGCACATTGCATTATATGGTATATGTATATATCACTTAATGCAAGTTATTTACATATAGAGAGAAACAACGTTAATTTATAGAGAAATATGTAGAAACTTTTCCAATAAAAAAAATTGTGTGTATCTCACCGTTTACAATATCAGGAGAAACAATATATCTTATTAAAATATTTAGCGTTACTCGATATTGATTTTTATTCAATAATTAAATAAAATTACTCTTACGCTGTACTACGAATAGTATAAAATAAAGTTGTTTCAGTAATTATTTACATAGAAAGATTACATAATATCTTATATAAAAATTACATAACATTTTATTTAAAAATTTAATTAATTACATAAGACTTGCGCTTCACATGTAATAAGTAATAGTAAAGTTTTATATTGGCCAATTATGGAATTATTTTTATCTTTTTGTGCATTTTAATTTTTCTGATTTTGATTTAGCAAAGTTTTAATTACGTCATTTTATTTTTATTTTTGAATGCGATTAAACTTAACGGAAAGCGCTTCCATTTAATCGAAACTCAAAATGTCAACTTGTCGATTGTTACTATATACTTATTTTCGACTTTATCGATTTCTTACATTTCTATATCGCTTTGACATCAAAGTGACGACATCTTTTGCCAAATCCATGAAATTAGAAATCAAGGCACTGTTTTATCCAGCATCACCAAACCAGATTATTTGTAAAAATATAAACTTTTTCTTTGTTTTATTTATTTTTTTTTTAATGAAGGTTTCAAGAGATATTTGTAATATAAATTTATCAAAAGTTTAAATATATATTAATATAGAAAGTTAAATCTATTAAATAAAGCGAACTTCCAAATAACTCTAAATTATTCTAAAATAAAATAGTACCAGAAGATTAGAAATAACAGAACATAGTAACAGTTAATTTATATTCATATTATTTGGTTTACAGAAGTTATTTAACAAACATAGATTGAATCTAAAAATCAGTCTGCATATATATAGACTTTTTTTTTACAAACATATAAATATAGTCAGTTACAAAAATAAATGGAATTTTTTTATTCGGTTCGTGTCGCTTTGCAAATTATTACAAATTACATTTTGTAAAATATACGATCGTATATAAATTAATTATTGTTAAGTATGATATATCGTCGCAAGATTTTTGTGAAAATTTGTATCGTATAATCGTATTGTTTGTAAACTTATATATGGATTGTATATTATTATTATTATTAACTACATTATATTAAAGCTAGTATATTATTATTAGCTTTATTATTATTACATTTCGTGATCGGTATCACCAACAATGGAACTATGACAAAATGTGATGTGTGAAAATATTTGAAATAGTTAAAAATATTTCTCATTGCTGGTGAAACCGAGTTTTTTCTGAACACATTTTCATCTCTCCACAAATACAGCTTTTAATCAGAAATACCATATTATATTATTACCATTCGATATAAACATATAGATATAGATCATTGAAATAAATTCAGTCAGCGGAAAAGAAATTACTTGAATGCTTCTATTATTTGTCAATTAGAAAGTTATAAAGAATTAGAATATTATTTTATATTGAAATTATTTTCATAAAATAGAAATAACATCATAGAACAAGATATATGCATCTAAGGGATATTGGAAGACGTTTAATTATCAATATAACGAAAATATTAAAATAAATAGATATGTAAACTATTAATCTTGTTTCAAAAATTAAAACAAACTGATCCTTTTTTTTACATATACTATAATATACGAGTAATTTCAAAGAAGTTCCACTGATTGTATTAATCACTGAGAATATTAAATGTTACATAGCATAATCAAAATTTGTGGAGTATATGCTGTTTAGATATTGTTAATTATAGTTTCGTCTATGTTAAAAATGTTATTGGCCCCATTCTGACTCCATTATAACAACTATAGCACAAAATTTCAACCACTAAGTGCTATATGTAAATATATAGAGATAACTCTAAACAATTTGAACAATTTTTAGAAATTCATAACTCATAAACACAAATTGTTTATATTTGACAATTCGTTTGTTTGGCAATATCACTGCGCCATTTTGATTTTCGCAATTAGGCATTATGACTCGACCTAAAGGAAGACGAATTAGAACACTGCTAATAATAGCAAAAATACTTTCGACAAGTGGCAGAGAGTAAAGAGTGTGTTTAAAACATTAAAAATTATTAATCGTTAACTATTTTCACATTAAAAATATATATATATATTTTTTTTAATGTTATATGTACCAATAATATCATTATATTCATCGGGTCATGTGTATAATAAAAATTGAACAAATGTTTCAACAAATATTTCATACGAGAGCATCTTGTTAAAATAATAAAGTAAAAGAAGAAATATATTTTACATTTCAGTATGAATCCTGTATATTATATCTTACATATCCCATATATTTTAAAACATTGCTCATAGAAGTATATTGTACAAATTTGTTTCAATAGAGAATAAAATTTTTTTTGTTTATTTTTCGGAATAATTATATTCCTATTATATTCGAAATTATTAAATGTATCAAATCTAATGTATAATTAGGATCCAATTAAGACAAATTTTGATTTCGTAAAGATCCGAAAATATTTGATGTGTACAATGGTTTTCAGCAAATCCAATCATCATTGTACTATATATTACTAAAATATATTAATTCAAATTGCATTTCAAATAATAATAATAAATCGAGTTATAAATTGTTTCAACCTACTCAGTAGTTATTGTAAACGGTTTCTAGTAAAACTTATTGAAAAAATAATTTATTTTTTTGTCATTGGGATATTGTTTCCATTTGTGCAAGACAAGAATTGCCCTATTATACATAAAAAAAATCATTTTCTATTGAATTCTATAAATTACTAATTTAAAAAAAATAATAAAATTAAAAGAATTAAAATATCTTATAATTTACATATATGATTCAATTATTTCTCGCTTAAATTTTCTTGCATTCGACATTTTGCATTATTTTAATGTTACTTGTATGTTGCGTGGTTATAATTAACCATGTGTAAAATGTGTAAAAAGTTTTCAACAAAGTACATTATAAAAGTTTATATCTCTCTGCCATTTTGAATTTACCATTCTTTCTAATCGGAATTAGAACTCACCATTGATCGAATTAGTATGAAATCATCTGTCAAGATAGATAGATTTTTTTACAGCATGCAACATTTCTTCTTATTCTTATCTTTGTAATTTGGTTTCAGTGGTGGCCGCTCCGATAATTGAAACTTTCTGACGATTCGCACCAATTCATGGAAAGCTTGATCGACGTTCATACGTAACTTGGCACTGCACTCAATGTATGGAATTTTCAATTGACGTGCTATACTTTGTGCCTCTTCAATTGATACCTAAAAAGATTCAAACAGATTGACATACTTCAAACAAGTGTATGCTTTTGAACATAATTTTATAATATCTAAAAGATTTTTAAAATACTATTTTTTAAAATAAAATTTTCGGAAAATGCCATTCTAGTTTTATATCAAAGAAATATCTCAAAATACAAAACCATAATCTTTGCAGACAAAAAACTTAAATTTTTTGGGATAAGTATCATTCCTAAAAGCGGATAATTAATATTTACGGCGCTTAAATTACTTTTTTTAAAAGCATATTCCATATAAAATATGAAAGTTTTCGAAATTCGAGTTTTATTGAGAGAACAATGTAATAAGTTAGAAAGGATCTCAGCTAGCAAAGCGCACGTGATTTTGATATTAAATAACGTGATTTCAAATGATGTACATTTGCTATCTGGGATGTTGTAAAGGGAAAAAGATACTATGAGAAACAATAGAAAAAAAAACCCGATTCAAATAAAAAAAGACCTTTCAAGATTAATGATTTATATGCGATCTTTAGTGGCGCGTAAAATGAGCTTAAAGTTTTCATACACATAATTACGATTCGTTTTCTGGCGAACAATGAAAGTTTTATGCATACCAATTCATAATAATACTCACGCTTCTTTGATGGTCCAAATCTGCTTTGTTTCCAACCATTAACATAGGAAACTCGTCTCGATCTTTGACCCGAAGTATTTGCCTGTGAAACTTTAATATTTCGTCAAAAGACGAATGATCGGTGACCGCGAATACGAGAAGAAATCCCTCGCCGCTTCTCATGTATTGTTCGCGCATTGCGCTAAATTCTTCCTGACCAGCAGTGTCCAATACTAAAATAAATATAAAGAATGTGTCTATTTATATGTAAAAGATATTTCATGATTTATGATATTTCGCGATTTGATAAATTCTCTGATTTTTCCTTAAAACATGTCGAAGCGTCAATAGTTTCAGGAATTCGAAAAATGTTTTCCTCGCAAATTTTTATTTCTTACTTACTGTCAAGTTTAGCTGGCACATCGTCAATGACGCACTGCTTTGTATAAGAATCCTCGATTGTTGGATCATAATCGGTCACAAAAAAACTCTAAAAAGAAGCAGAATTCTTTGCAATAAAATATAACGCAAATATCTATAAAAATAATTTTCATAAGCAAAGATAAAATATATATTTTAACAAGCAATTTAATTTAAAAAAGCTTCTAATAATTTTAAAAATTGTAAAAAATATGTATAGTTAATATTGTTTTATAAAATAATGTTAATCATAGAGATTAATTATAATAAGATAATGCAAGCCCACTATTCTCCATTCAAATTTTGATGATATAATTTTTCTGTTATTAATTTAAAATCGATTTTTTTTTTTAATATATTACTTATCGCAATTTATATTTATTTTCCTCTTTATGTATAATATTTTTTCTTTAAAACCCCAGTTCAAAATCCCCAAAAGCGCTTTTGCAATCCACCTTGGACAGTACCTCCCTGTCTAATTTCCTTTCATTCATCCTTTCTTCATC
>JBCJKF010122569.1:0-10173 GCA_039654545.1 Plocamopherus ceylonicus | reverse complement strand
ACGACTACATGTATAAACCTCTATTCGATCTAAGTTGGCATGCGTGCCTGGGGACAAGAGTGACCCTTCGCCCCTGATAGAAAATGTCCACAGGATTTTAAAATAATGACATATACATGATCATTCCATACTAGTTGATTTGACCATTTTATGAACAGGGAAAAAGGGGAAAGAGCTGAGGATAGAATGAAGCATTGGTAAATTATATGCTCTAGGTTACCACTGCCATCGGACCTCGTCACTGAAATGTGTCTGGTTGGTACTTTGTAGTTGGTATAAGTCTTAACAGGGTTGGCACTTATATTTTAGTCAAGGAGCCAAATTGATCCCTATTATTTTTTTGGGTGCCAAATACCTAAACCAAACAGAACCCCTTCACTTCTATCCCACATGCACAATTGCATCAGTTTCATCTCTTTACACCATGGTTCACATAAAATACAATGTAGAACTACAAATCTAGTAGACAAAAAATTAAAATAATTCATCAGATACTTCTTTAAAAAATGACACGTTTCTTTCCCAATAGATCCCTACGCTAATGCAAGTATGTACATGTAGATTCCAATCACACCCATATAGCACAGCCCTTGGCTTATCTACTCTAGCTTGGTCCTTGCTCACAAACAAAAAATCAAATTATTTAGTCTTCTCTAAATTGCTAGAAATATTTTAAAAATTATGATTGGCAGCTCAAAGAGCCAAAAAAAAAAAAATCACCAATTCTCCTAATTGAAATAGGCCTATGGAAGCCAAGAGAGATTGTAACTGCCCAAATTTCTGGAATTTGGCTCCGAAAGAGCCAAACTCGCAACAATGGGCTTAGAGCTAATGTATGTATTATAAAAATTCTCAACGCTGTTTCGTCCATAGTGGTGTCTCGGTTTTGTATATTCTTCATAAATTATTTTATGTTTCGTTCAATATCAACATTTTTTATTTAGCTGTGTTTAAATGTAATTAATTAATATATTTCCATTAATTTTCTTTCCCTTTTTTTCAAAATTGTGACTTAAAATGACTTTGAAAAATATATTGCATTTAGTGAAGTTACTTCCGCCAAAACCATGGGGCTATTTTTAGCTAAAAGTCTAGTAAGCTAAGATGAGAGGTCATTTGAGTAAATTTCATCAAAAAAGATCTGATTTTGATTTGATAGAGCCATGCTATTTGTTTTTTAATGAATAGGGGCCTTGACCCTACTCTGATGTATAATGTTTTCTGAAAAATTGTTTTTGTAATTTTCAACTGAGTAGATCTACAGTGATGCGCAAAAATTCTGGGTGGCGAGCCCAAAATCGGCACTAAATTTTTAAAAGAAAGGATTAAGATATCTCTGAAAAAGAAAAGAAAGGAAACTGGAAATAACTTGCTTTTCAAATGTCAAAGCAAGTCATTAAAAAGCATTTAGATGCTTGATGAAAGACTAAATAGAAAATTTGGTACAAAATGAGTATAAATTTGAACAAGACCCTGAACAAATTTGAAAAACATTGAACCAACACCTCCTCTTCATCTGAACATTGAAAAGGAAAAATAACTTACTTCCACTGTATAAGTTGATCCTGTCTAGGAATCTCTGCAAAGACTCTGCTAGGATCATCTATCTTTGCTGTATGAGAAGTTTCTGCTACGGTATCTCCGAGCAATGCTGCAAAAAGAAAAAACCAAACAAAACAGTACATTAAGTAAGAACATATTCTGATACTCACTCTAGTTTTTAAACCTACCAATACCTTAATACAAAAACATATCAATAGATGCCTTTGAAAGAGTTGGACCAGAACAAATGGAATGAGCAAACTGATAGCACTGATTAGAAGAAAAAAGAAAAAAGAAGAAAAAAAAAAGAAAAAAGCTTGAGCATGAGAGGTTAAGCAGACAGACTTGGCTTAACATGGGCTAAAGGTCCAAGAAAAAAAAAAAAAGACATTTACTAAGAGTATGTCTTTTAATTAATGCATAAGAGTAAAAGTAAAATCATAATTTACTTACTACTTGACTTCACAAGTTTATGAGCAGCCACAAGTTTGAGAGAGTGAACCTCAAATAATACTTTGTGGAATAGTAGATCTCTGGCAGTTGGCCGAACAGACGGATCACGGTCAAGGCAACTCCTTAGAAAATCCTGAAAATTTTAGGGTTAATGAAGAATATACATTTTCTTTTTTTTTTTTTTATCACAGCACATATTTCCTTGAGACAGACAGAAATGATGTTCCCTTGTAAACATTTGCAGGTGAAATAAATATAGTACATTAACGCTTGAAGATAAAGAAAAAACAAAACACAACTTATTGAAAGAACCCCCCAAAATTATGTGCAAAAAATCTCATTACGTAATGAAGGAGATTGAATAAAATTGGATGTATAGGGAAAAAAATAAACAAAAACGGCAGGTTCATGGACACAAAAAAAAAAAAAAAAAAAAAAAAAAAAAAAAAAAAAAAAACAACCAAGGATGATTCTTTTTCATACTATTAAAGAAGAAAAACTCACTTTTTGTACTGGATTTTCTACTAGTTCAAGGGATTTGTTGATGATGTCTTTTTGGATCATAGTTGGTTGATCTCCACTAGGTTGAAATCCAAGAGTAGCCATCTTGAAAAGAAAATGCAATTATTTTTTCTGCATTCCTAAATCAATTGTGTGTATAAATATAAATGAGCATGTCTAGAGACATGAGATCCAAGCCTACACAGATCAATGTTGAAATTTGAATTACCACAATGATAAAAACCATGCAATCCAGAAGAATTTCTTATCAGGTCCACGGCTGACATTACCTGCTCATGCAGTATAACAATTTAAAGTTTAAGTCTCTATCATCTGATATATTAATCTTCCATCTAAGACAAAAGGCATCTGAGATATGGTCATTCAAATGTAACCTTAAATATAAGCATTAGCAAGACTGAAAAATTATGTGAGTGTCGCCTATGATAAATTCATTTAACTTCACGATGATAAACTGAATTAACACATATTTATGTTTCTGAGACAATAACAAGTATAAAATATTTTTCAAGTTTTCTTTGGGAGCCGTTAAATAAGTGGTCAAAAATTACTTGAGCTTTTGTGTTCATAATTTTCTGTACAAGCCATTCCAAAATCCTCGATTGACAAACCATAGTACTTTCACCATCTTAAAATTAGTGTTTTACTTGAAAAAGGTTGAATTGGATTAAATGTCAGAAAAAAAAAAGTTTCAAAAGATTCTTACCTCAAGTGCACACATGCCAAATGAATAGATATCAACCTTAGTGGTCATTGGCTCACTTCCTGTAAACATAGAATTGAGACAAAAATTACAGGAGATTTTCAATTACACATATCTAATGGTAGTATATATTAATTGGTTAAATTTCTTGCCACACTTATGTAATTTTTAAACTGTCAAGAAACATTTGAATAAACTATGAGGAAAATGCCATTGCCAGCATGTTCGGTGAACAATGTGGCACCAAGGTTATTGAAACCCATAATAATGACAGATAGTAACAAAATAAAGGATGTAGAATATTTGCCTCAACAATTACCCTTTGGATCAAACCGGCCATCTTGCACATTAACAAATCAAATGTCTGAATTTTTCATTAAGGGAACCTAAAACCCATATACCAAAAGGTAAAATGAAATGGGATTTGGACTAAAGAAGAGGAAAGAAAAGTCTGAATTTTTCTTTGGTATATGCAGATCTCAACCTCTCTCTCCTTCCACCTTAACACACCTGAAAATAAAAAGCAAACTTAAAAAAAAGAAAAAAGAAGTGAGAGAAAAAAATAAATTTTTGCAATCCTTACATCCCTGCTAACCTAACCAAAGACAAGAATTGAGGCAATTTGTTTGCTAACCTTCCAACTCAGGAGCTGAGTAGTGCATGTTTTTAAGATCTTCTCTGTATGTCTTTACATGATGGTGGATTGCATCAGGGGCAACTGAAAAGTAGAGGCAAACATTCTTTCATTGCAAATGTTCAAGACACAGACATCTAATAAGATGGCGAACAAATAAAAAAAAGAATATGCAATCACACATTAAATCAATTAACAGAACTTATTGGAACTGAATAATTAAAGAAATGAGGAGAGGGTGGGTGGCTTGGGCACATGTGGAAAGAGACTGGCCAAACGATTGGCATAATCTTAAACCTACAAAAAGGATTTCCTGCAAAAATACTTAGTCTTTCAAAGAAAAGATATCAGCAAAAGAATAATCATGAGGGCAAAAGAATGTATTTTCAAATGTTTTACCTTGAGTGATTAAAAAAAGGTAAATGTTCTTCATTTCACAGACAATAAAAGACTTGTCACAACCTGAAACCTTTTACAGTCCATGGTCTGAAATACTCAACTGATTTAAAATGTAAACATTTATAAATTTACCTGAACCAATTTTGATGAGGCCATTGTGTTGAATATAGATGGTCTCTGTGGTTAAATTACCGTGTATGATGGGCGGGTCACATGAGTGTAAATAACTGCAAGATAGAAAAAGCCAAAATAACACTGTGAAGCACTCTAAGAAAGTGAAGGATAAAGAGAGAGCAATATTATCATATAACTTCAAAATATATCTATACATATATCATTCAGCAGTTTAAAAACACACACACACACATATATATATTTAGATATTAAGCAGTAAAAAAAAATAAGCACACAGCACAAGGGATGCATAATGATAGTGAGAATATGTGATACAAAGGATAAGGGGGAAAAGAATCAAAATGTCCTCATGATACATATTAGGGGCTACACAACTGACTTAATGTGTATATTTTTCAAAGTGAAAAAGACAGTCTTAAATAAAGTGGAATTTACAATTACCTCAGAGCAGAAAGTATCTGAGTACACCATCTTTTCCATGCCTGAAAGACAGAATTACATTCTTGATCATACTGTATACCCCAGTATAAGAAAAATACTTCTGAAAACCTATGATTTGCAATTTTTAAAATGTTTCTCAAATGTTTTTGGAAGTAACAAATAAAATAATTCTGTTAATTTATAATTAATTACACACATTAACGCAGACATAATTCTTTAAATTATATGACAATACGTTAATGCACAAGCATCCTTTCCTAAGAAAATAATAGTTATGTAGGTTACGAAAATAATAGTTATGTAGGATATGCATTCTTTAAATTCAAATTGAAATATCAAGATGGGTTTAAAATTAAGACAGGTTGTACATTCCAAAAAGGATATCTAGAAAATACTACAAACCATATTCCCTCTATTATAATTATGAGCCACAGGGGCGAGACAATGAAGGAGGGAGAGGCATCTAAAAGGGAATCAAATATTATTATGATAAATGTATGGCCTCTCTTTACAGTACTGTAACCCCCAACAATGCAAAAACAAAAGCTAAATGGTGGCAGCATCTGTGCTTGTTGCTTTAAGTGAAGGAGAGACGAGCGAGAGTGACTCATTTGAAGAAGATTATTATGGAGACTGCCTTAGCCCCAAACATTCATTTCCCTGTTGCATCAACTCATTGTCAATTCAAATGTTGACTGAATTTTTGAGAAATGATTTTTTTTCATAAAGGTCAAAATACTGTGCACATTTTAGTATGTAATTCCAATAATATATCTACATTGGATAATGAGTGTTGCGTTTGCCATGATTCGGTGATCACATAGTATATAGTTTCTCATTGAAAACCTCTTAGAGTGGACATTGCTCATTTTGTTGGTATGGGTAAGGGAGGGGAGGTGGCATAACAAGTTTTGTCTTTACAAATATATGTATCCTGTATGGTCCAGAGAAAAAAGGTGATAAGCTGGGTGGAGAGGGGAGAGGGCCTTTTATTATGGAAGGGGTTTAAAATAGAGAGAACATGGTACAATTATTACTAATTTAAAGAAGGAAACAGTTATAGACAACTCTATTATAAAGTGCAACTTCTATTATAAAGTGCGACTACAACCATTACCTTGAGTTGGAATGTTTTATTGTTCTTTTTAGTCTTTTTTAAGAATTGCCGCAAGTTACCAGAAGACATATACTCTGATATAAAGATGACCTGTAAAAAAACAATTCAAATTTGACGTATTTATTTGACATGAACATCAAATCATTCGCAAACAGACACACAAGACAAGACTGAATGAGACAGAAATACAATCCATATAAAAGCAAGGGAATGAGATGCCTCTAATGTGTAATGGAGAAAACAAAGAGAGATAGAATCAGGAATACCAATATTAGAGACCAGTTTAAAAAAATGGAGAGTGTAAACAGAAGTATAAAAACCAATAAAGAAAGATATCAGTATCAGCTTAGATGGCTTGGCCATGTTGACATGAAGAGAGACATAAGACTAGATAAGTCAATTTACAAAGAATAAATCTTCAATTTATGAAAAAAGAAAGCAAGAACAATCTGACTGTATTTCCATCACTTCTTTAAGGCACCATTTGAAATGGAATGGAATTATGATCTGTATAGTCAAACTCTGTATGTTCATCAATTCTAAAAGAAATAAGGTGGAATGAGATAAAATTAGGATCCTTATGATCAAACTCTGTATTTTAATTAATTCTTAGAAACAGTAACTAGAATGAAATAGAATTAAGATACATATAATATTGTCTAACTGTATTTGCATCTATTCTATAAGACATCAATAAGAATGGGACAGAGCTATGATCGGTATGCTCAAATTGTATTTGTAGCAATTCTGTGAGACATCACCTGAAATAATGAGGTTTATTTCCCCCACACAGATATGATCTCCCAGCACCAGTAAAAATTAAACATACCCGTGGTTTCTCTGACTTGGAATCCGTCCAATACTTGTGAAACTTTATGATGTTAGGATGATCGAGCTGACACAGGTTGTCAAAGACTTGCCGGATTTTATCCTGGTTAGAAAGATTTTTTTTCTTGCTTTTTAATTTGGAGTAGATTGAAAATTCTGGGTAAAAATACTTGAATCAAAATAAATTGACAATGCACTCTGATATCAAAACATCCTCATTCTAAGAAAATCAGACTTCAGTTGAGCACATAGAAATTTGAATGACAATGAGAAGTATTTTCTTCCTTTCATCTCCATTTTAAATATTCCATCATTATATTGTCATACGCCTCACTCTTTCTAAACATGAAAGACAAAGCTTTACCAATCATCTAAAATTTATGTCATCCAGAAGTGCATGACAATAACAGAACAATGTGAATAGAGCGAGACCTGCTCCCTCCACTCAAAAAGTCATGTTCCTTGGCTCTGTGCTTGATTTGACCTACAAACATTATACATTCTGCTTTCAGTGGAATTTATCTGTACATAATTCTTCAAGCTTTTAAGAAGATGTGCGTGCGTGTGTGTGTGTGTGTGTGTGTGTGTGTGTGTGTGTGTGTGTGTGTGTGTGTGTGTGTGTGTCTGTGAAAGAGAGAGAGGACGTCCTGATTTTTTTTACTTTTTGTAAAAATAGGTTTCTGATTCTCTTTTTTTTTTTTACCATGTAAGATGTTTGATTTCAAGTTCAGTCACCAGTTTTAAGCATAATTTATTCACTTAATATGTATGTCTTTATAAACTGAAATGCTTCACAACACAGATTTTAAAAAGAGAACAACAAAAAATGTAATTAAACAACCCCCCTCCAAAAAAACCCCAACAATATAACCCCCCCCCCCAAAAAAAAAAAAAAAAAAAAAAAAAAAAACAAAAAAAACACCTGATTTTTTACACGACAGGACACTGTTAGAGCAAGAAAAGGTCAGATATCAATAAAACTACTCAGTTCATCTTTCTGATGATACATATTTATTAACATTCAATTAATTCAGAGCAAAAATACCAAAGGAAGATAATAAAAACAGAATATGGAAATCAAGAGGTAGCACATAATTTCATGCAACTTTGCAAAATCAAGTTGAAAACCTTAAATGAAACTAACTATATTTTAATACAATGCTTAATACCGGATCTACTTCACGGATCAGATGCAAAACATTGATAATCAATTACTGATGAGAAGAATACTAAAAATTAGGTGGTAAGACAGGAGAGACAAAGGAATAATGGAAACATAAGGTATGAAATTTCTAAGTGAAGAAGTGACATACAGAAAAAAAGAAGTTCATTGGAAATATGAAAAAAAACGACCAAAGATATGACAGTAATATAGAAGGAAAAAAAAGGACAGGATGGCCCAAAAAACATGGCTAAGAACAGTAGGACAGGAAATAATCAAAGCAGGATGGAAGGCACAGGGTGTAGTTGGAAAAGCAGCAGCAACAAACAGGGAAAAGGGCAAACATCTATGAAGACCTCATATGACACAAGTCATGAAAGAGATACACTGTATATAAATATACTCATGTATAATGCGCAACTGTTTGCCAAAAATCAATGCCTCACTGTGTGTGTGTGTGTGTGTGTGTGTGGGGGGGGGGGGTGCTTTTTATCTTCGCAGTCCCAACAGTCCCAAACTGGGTCGAAAAAATCCTGCCATCGCATTATTGATTTTTATCCGTCCAGGGATGTAACTCCATAATATGTTAGTTCATTATATAGAGATTACATCCCCTTAATGAATTGCCGCAATGGATCTGTAGTACATGTACCGCACAATGATCAGCTTTTTTTTCTTAGCGGTTCCTACTTTTAGAAGTAGGCCTAGCTTGTTATAAAGGTAGCGTGGCCCGGTATTGAAAACAGATCATAACAATGAGCTCCCTCAATGAAGCGATGACATGCCATATCATGCATTATATTATTCTACTATTGAACGATAGGCCTACCTAGCCTAGCGATCTCTGATCAGCAATAATAAACATTCAAAATGACGGCTCCCCTAATGAAGCGATGACACAAATCAACCTTATTGAAGAGAAATCTCATCACATTTTAGTAAATATTTTATGAAACTATAGGTGCTTATTATCCACTAAATATAGGTTTGAGATCAAAATTGAGATTCTCTAGTGGGGGGTGCGCATTATCTCTGAGGGCATATAATACACAAGGATATACGGTTGGTAAAATTGACAACGTATAAATTTTATTCACAATAAAATAAAATACTGATGAAGGTGTAATTGATGCACACTTTAAAACAAGACACAAAAGAACATACATAAAATACAATGCACATACACATTTATAATTACTATTTTTTTCTGAACATGTTTCACACTTAAAATTATTTGACAAACCTGTTGAGCTCTAAAATCTCGTTTTTCTGAAAATTGCACTTCATTCCATACGACCTCCACTCCTTCTTCAGTATCCATGGCCAGAAAGGCACTGTCAATTCCTGGTACATCTCTCTGGTCAACCTTGATTAAATGGAAATCATTATACAAAGTCATTGTTAAAACTATTACTCTAAGGTATCGAATAAAAGGGGGGTGTGGAATAAAAGGGGGGGGCGGACAAGTGGCCCAAAATTAATAAAAGGGGGGTGCGGAATAAAAGGGGGGGGTGGCACATTCAATCTTAAAGTAGCACTACACTTCACATAAAAATGTTACAACCTGGAAATAAGAAAAAGACTTAAATTTTGTAAACAAGGAATGAATCCAGTTACTAGTACATTATGCCATCTTCACTGCACGTACAAATTCCGGGTCGTCCGCTTTCAACTGGTTCAAACTCGGGAACACCTCGCGCACAGCCTTTGCCAGATAACCCTCTTTCACCGCATCCGACGATTTCTTCACAAACTTCTTTCTCCGTCTATCCCATACTTTTTCACCTGCTTCTTTCTCTCTTTTATATGCAGCCTTGTATTCCTCTGCTAATGAAGCGAGCTTTTCTTTTTCTTCTGTGGAATACTTTGCGTGACTCCCTTTTGAAGACATTTTCGCAGTACAATGAACCAGCTAGAACGGATGTTTACCTGACTTTCTTGGAAACCAGCAGGGGCCTTAACTCACAAAAAACGAAACAATGCGGAGGTCATGTCAAACCTAAGACGGGTTCAATTTTTGGGAGGGATGACAGCCTCGATTTTCCTGTTACTAAAAATAGATCTAGCGAAATAACGATTCATTTGATATTTACATAACTTGAATGACAATAACCTATAAGTTTAAGAAAAATTAAGTTGAATAGAGCGTATAATATGCATAAAGCTGGCCAACAAGTGCAATTTGTCCCTCTCAATTTTCAACCTGGACACCCCCATGAGTAAAGCGGCCCAGTTTG
>JBCJKF010122458.1:0-10174 GCA_039654545.1 Plocamopherus ceylonicus | reverse complement strand
AATTGCCTTCTCGAATATTACAACTTTTTCCTTAGACATTTTTTCGTATTATCAAAAACAAGTGAGATTTAAAATATTCGATTTGAGTGGACCACCCTGTATATGTATGTACATTGTGCACGCGCGATTGATGTTTTGGCATTCTGGAATTGTTTTTATTATCAGCCATATAGTTATCGTCATGAATGCGAATGAGCAGTAGCTACTCTACATCATCGTAGTGAAAGTTACGACAAGTTCTCGTATGTGGCGTTTTCTATTTAGGACTATAAATATATCGACGATGCTGTGAATTTAATGAGGTTTTAAATAGGACACAATCTGTATGATTGGTGTATATATGTAATTATATATACACATACAACAAAAACAAACATAATTTACTGCCTTCGGACATCACCGAATAAAAAATCTTAATAATACAGTTCGCGCGTGTTGAAAAGAAAATGCGGATAATTAATTCCCCACAGTAAAATATATTAAAGTATATATACTAATAGAAATGTTAAAGAGTAATTATAAAATTATATTTTATTCAAGAGTGTATGATATCCATTATTATTGTCGTAACTTATACATAAGCAATGCATACGTCAGAGACATGGTTGCACTTGATATTAAAATCGGAATCAATAAAAAATTTAAAAATTAATTGACGATAAGATCCTCGTACTTAACAGCTATTAACAATAGAAAGATACAAACGCGTGTGCGCGGGCACGTAATACGCACGGCGACTCCTTTGGCAAGCACGCACGAGCTGGCTCGTCTCGCAATTTACTCTCCATCTCGATTGGCCCACTTGCTAAACAGGACAAAACCGGAAGAGTGACGGCGGCCCTGCGCCGCGACGAGAAGGGAGAAGAGAATTCGCTCGACTTTTTCATTAGAGCCCGAGTGTCCGAGGCCGCGGGAGAGAAGGATCATTCGATGGAGATGAAGGGGCAGGGAAGGCAGAGAAGCGTCAGAGAAAGAGAGAAGAGACGAAAACTTTTTATTTCTTATTAACAGTAGCACGCGCGTAAAAACAAGATTCAATGTGTATGGAAACTATGTCGAGAAAGTCATAAAAAATTTTGATGATTAATATTGCTTAAAAAAGGATGCATGCATATTATTAATTTTTTACTTTTTAAAGTTGATATTCTCGAAAAAAAGTATTGTACGCAAAAAAATTTTATTCTACGTCTTCAATTTATTTTCATACAAAAAAAGTTTCTCCCTTTACGAATGTAGTATATAGTTCATGACTAAAATCATGATATATATCCGTAAAATGATAAGAGAAGGTATTAAAATTCGATTAAGTAAGTTAATGACTTTTCGTGCGCTGATAAACATTAGGATATAATAAGATAGGAAAATATGAAGAAATAAAAGATTAAGAAATCTCAAAAAATATCATGGGATTAAATATTAAGAAATCAATCAATCATTATATTTTTAACACTACGATAAAGAATATAATAGAAAAATTGATAAAAATAGAAAAGGGATAGAAGGGAAAGAACAAATCTAATACATTAACGGTAAAAAAAGGAAAAGCAAGAAGGACACAAAATACTACATACATATGGCTCGTTATCGGCCGCCATAAAGCGAACACGACCCACTCTTGGTTTCGGATGGAACGAGCAAACTATGGAAAAAACCTCTCCCTTCGCGTTCTATTCTCGCGTTTCCGCGCCGACGCTACCGGATCGCTCGGTCTCTTCTTGCTCCAATTGGCCCGACCACAATTGAGAAGAATCACTGGCAATTGGCCACAACTCTTGTGAACGGACTTTAGTTAGCGCTGAGATAAAAGCGACGGTTGCCTGGTGCGAATTAGGACGTGGGGGAGACCGTGATACTTTTCACTTTTCATCTTTCGCATTATGCTATTTTAATCTGGCACGTTTATTCTTGTACGATAATTATATGTTAATATCACAACATTATGATATACATAATGTTAGTGCATGTGGAAAATGATAACTCTTCATTTTTTTTTAATAATTTTATGTCAATTTCGACAAATGTCTAATAAGCGTTATCGCTATTTATTTTTAAAATAAAGTAAATGCGATATTAATAAATCATACAATAATTATACAAATCGCTCTGCGACTATACATTTAGTAATAAATTGTGCGATTTCTGGAAACATATTTTGTATAGATTAATTAATCATAAAAATGGAAGATTGGAAAAGACACGTGATAGATTATCTGATATTCAATCTTTTTAAAATATATTTTTTTAATGTCTGGGATTTTCGCCGTCATGATAATTACTATTATTTTATGATGCACTTCTAATGCAAGTAGATGTCCGGAGAATAAGCAAGAAACTTGAATGTACGAAAAAGAGCGGAATATTTTCGCTTATCCGGACAGCGAATTAAAAATTCACAAGTCGGTAATGCGCGCGTCAGAATAATTAGAGCCATCGCCGTATTTCTTTCCAGCAACGTAACTGGGGCGTAATTTTTTCCGTCCGACACGGTTCTCGATAAAAAGATTTTACGAGTAAAGCAACGAGCGCCACTAGATATATATAATTAATTTCTACGAAATCCACCGCGGTGTCGGTGTCTCAAAGTTATAGACACGCATAGCAGAATTAAGCCAGTCATCCGCTTCTTTGTTCGCGGCTGACTGGGTTCCAAAACCGGGTCACATCTTTTTCATCGAGCGCTACATAATTGACAACAAGCATTTATCTAGTTACACTTTCAAAAATAGGGTTTTGGGCTCATTGTGTGATATCATCGAAGCTTGTATACAAATACCTCGTTCGCGGGGCCTCTCTGCTTGTATCCGAATCCGGAATCCTTGCTTCGGATACAACTCGGAGTGGGACCTCACGCTCCTCGGAATGTCCTCATTTTTTTGGGGTCTCGAGGGCCGCGTGACTTCCTCAACGTAACGCAGCCAGATGTCCGTCCCGCTCGTGTAGTACAGCGAGCACGGCTTACTTGCCCCTTTTTAAGATTCACGTATACTGTTTTCTCATTGCAATAGCCATACGGAAAGAAAAAATATTGCTTCTAAATTATTTTTTACAATTATTTGTAACTAAAAAATTTATGCATCCATGATCTGTCGAGTGTAACAACTGAAAAATTTAATATGACTGTTGGGATATATATTTCAAAAATTCAAGAAATTTATTATTTTATTTTCTTTAGAATATGTGAATTATTTAAATTTAAATTAATTTGAGAAGAGATTAAATAAAATTATATCGTAAATCTAAGAATTTTTACGAGTCGTTGGTTATCAATTTTTATACAAGTTATAATGTTATAAAATTATAAAGTGGCCCTTTCATTTTTTTATAAGTATATGTATATTTGGGTTTTTTGTTTTATTTATTAGGTTTTCTAAACTATTAATTTATGACACCAATTTATTAAGGAGAAAAAGAGAAAAAAAGCAATGAATACTACAAGAAAAAATACTAAATCTTTTATATATTTTAATAATTAATTTATAATTTAAAATACATGTATAATTTAATATTCTGTTTGTATATACGTCATGGTAAAGAAAATATTTCGGCAAATAAATTATCAATAACATGGTATATGGCCTTGACAATGTAAACATTGTTCATGCATTGTTAACGTGTTATGGTTTATAGTTTTATTATTCTCACGGTGACATTCGAAGTAAGGAAATAGAACGCGAAACACTCATCAAATTTTTCTACTCGACGCAATCGTCACAAATATCGGGAAATAATTTGATCATAAATAATTCATTATGTTTTATACACTTAAAATTTTAAATATAATATGTAATTGGATAACAAAGAATAAATCTCAAAGCGCATATTTCGCGTGATATATACATATTTAAACAAGAACGGAAATAACAAAAATCATATATAATATAATATAGGATACGCTACGCGTCAAATTGTCCATATGATGCAGAAATGTTAATTATTAATTTCATAATTTTATTTTATTTTATTTTATTAAAATTAAATATTATTACTTCAATTAATTATTATCTATTCTAACCCATCTATTTTGAAGCAACATATAATTTTATATAATTCTATTTTATTAAGATTAAATATTATTACTTGAATCAATTATTAAATTTAATTTATAACTTGGTATTACATTGATTAAAATAGAATTATATTAAAACGATGTATGACAAACTATTATGTCATAAACGAGCATAAAATTATGTTCATGTACCGGCGACAATAATTAACCGGCACCGGAAGGAATTTTTTCCTTCATCGACCTCTGACACGGGTCGAAGCTATGTCTCTGATTAGATGTAGTCAGAATCAATATATCCAGGATCAATGAAAGGTAAGTCCAACTGGTCCAACAGAAGCAACATACAGTGCATTCTATCAGGACACGTGATTAGGACATGCAAGTAGGATACGCAAATAGGGTACGCGAGTATAGGACACGCGATTAGAATTAGAATTATTTTGATATGAAATAATGTACAGCGCAGTATCGAGATAATCAATCAACACCGAGGAAAAGGAGTAGCAATACTTACGAGTATCGATTTCACATGTCTTTTTTAAGAGTGGATAATAAACGTAGAATTACAAAAAATATACTAGCTAAAAATATACTAGGCAATATCGAGAAGTAGAGATTTCATAAACTTATATTACTTTACTTTGGAGGAAGAACACGTATGTTATATCTCTTCTTGAAATAATAATGAAACGTCAATTCCCTTATCACTTTCGTATTGATTTTCCATTAATAGCATAATACTCTTGATAATATCTATTTGAAAACTCGAACGAACTAAATAAATACATAGGACAAATAAAGAAACAAGGTTAAACTATTCTCAAATATTTATATAGAACATGTAACGCTATTCAAATGGATCATTTTTACTTTATTAACCGCATTAAAAAGAAAGAATGAAAAATTAGCGTATTATTTTGTAGAAATTTTTAAATAAGAGTTTCAGGTTTATTTTTAAAAATTGACCAACGTCTCATTTTCTACAGTTATGTTTTTCTCGAGCTAAATAAATTATTTAAAACATATTTTAATACTGCTAATAAATAGAACTTTGTAAAAATTGAAAAAGATATGCTCAGAACTATACGGAAATTAATAGAATAAACACAACACTTGAAAATCAATCAATATTTTTTATGGATAATGATAGTATGCTTTTCTCAAATGAAACGAATTAATAAAAGATTATTTAATACTATTAATTAATATATTGCAAAAATTATTACGCATTGTAAAAAGAAAATTATAGTGCCAGATTTCGCGTAAATTGAGACAAAAGTGGTAGCTATTGAATTGTATTTCGATAGATAGCGAGAAATGCTATCGACGAACTATCTTCTCACGCACAAAAGAGAGATTCATATATTCCTGATATATGAATCAACCTGACTTGCTCTTCGCTATCCATTTCTCACAGATGTAACTTTGGGCAGGTACGAACAAGAATTCATATATAAAACATATATTATAAAATTTACAATGGCATCGAATAAATGTAATTTGTTTAATGTATGATTGCTGTGTTCGTACCGTTCATATATATTTGAAAATATAAAAGAGAGCTATGTAGATAAAATGAGAGAAAAGAGAATGCAGAGTTTTTTGGTATTTATCATTCTATCATTCTTCTCATTTATCTCTCTTTCAAAGTATTTATAGTTAATTGAATTTCCATGTTAACGAGCTGCTCGACAAATCCAAGCCAATTTTTGATATCAAATATTTCTATAGCATTTATGCGAAAGTTGGACAAATGGTGAGAGATTTGATACTTTTCAATTAACTTGTGATGCACTTTGAAACTCAGAATAACTCTACACACCTAGAATATAGCTTTATTTTCATCAGGTATTTTTAGAAAGAAACTAATATTTAAGTCATTCGTATTCTTTACTTGGGCATTAGTGTGATCATTAATTATCATATTTTTCTCATATAATTTATTTATTATATTATACACGTATGAGAATCTCTAAAATAAAATTTTAACATCCGAAAAAATTATCCTCTACGATTATTTTGCGAATTACCTGGTTTGAAATATTTTTATTTTTATGTGGTAACTAATTTTAGTTTGTAATGGGTCGTCTGCGGTAAAAATGTTTCCTGTTATATGAATTACATTTTATGGTAGATTGAGTTTTCATATTATACAATTATGCGGAAAAGTTAGCTGCTATATCTTTTCATCCGGAGCTTTGTGTACGCTTTAAACGCGCCGAGTCATTTCCGACACATGTGATTCAAACACGTGCGCGTAATAACATCGGATAAAAATGTTTCGAGTAAGATGAAAGATGTTTTTATATTCCGCGAACGTGGACGCGTGGTTGCATTTTACGAGGGTAAATAAAGCAAGGAAATACGCGACCGGGCGTGTAAACTTCTCTTCGGTCTCCCTTTAGTTTCTAGCCGCTCGACCGATTTTAATGCAATTCTCATCGATCGTTCGAAGTTTACCGCGCTTCAAAATGTGATGCAATATTCGCCTTTACGAGCTATCCCTCCGTATGCAAAAGTTGCTTATATACATTTTAAAAGAGAGTGATAATTAAACATATAGCTTTTAATGTGTAGATATTTTTAATTATTATAATATATAAAAAAAATATGGACAGCAACACAATATATTTTGTTCTTTAAATTTATTTAAATTCCTAAGAAGTTATATTTGACAATGACATAAATTATCCAATTATAAATAAAAGATTCATTAATTATGACTATTCTACTTAATAGCTTTTTTATAAAGATATTATTTTAAAAAATCATGTTTTATTTATTTCCGACTTTTAAATTGTACAATTCAAATTTTGATCAATGACGTTTTTATTTAAATATTGATTAAATAATAATAACTTATTTATATTAGTGAAAAGTATTATTTGGGCAAAATTTATTAATTAATTTATTCAATCTAAATTTTAATTTAATTAACTGGAATATATCTATCCATTGTTGACATATCAGCTGTTGCCATTCGTTGCCACCCTTTGTTTGAGTGTTGGTGTTGATCGTTAATTGAGAATATGAATACAGCACGATACGAAAATTCGATAACATAGCGGCACGTCGTAGATAATATGCCGATATAATCAGCGCCTATTGCTAATAAATTAATTGAGTTATCAGCAAAAATGACATAGAGAAATACCTAAAGAGAAAAAAAAGAAGAGAGAGACAATTTGCGCCACTCGAATATTGAAGGATTATTGTAGTTGAATTCACAGCGATTTAAAGATATCTGTAAAAGATTGCGGAAGATTTCGTATTAAAATTATTCCTTGCCAAGTAGACAATTATTTTTAATTATATTACCTATACATTTATTCTCATAAAATATTATCATTGATCATTAGATATCGATGAGATTAAATTTGTTAAAATTAGAATTTATGTTGAAAAATTACTTTCGAATATATCGCGTTTCGTTTGTTATTATATATCGCAAGCGATTTAAATACTTTTTCTTCGAGTAAATTGCAAGAATTATCCAATCTTTCTCACTTGCACGTTGAGCATTTTTATTCATTCACAGAAGATTTATTGCCAGTAATTTTAAACTACCATGATTGCGGATTATCTCCAATTTCGTTGCAACCGTTCTGCGATAATCAGCACATAATATATTGTCGTGCCAAATGTCCCTACTACTTTGCTACATCGCGTTACTACTCGCGTTTAACACAACTTCCTACGCTCTGCCCTCTGATCCCTCATTTGTCGCTACGATTTCGAATCACGCAACTCCAGACCGTCGTCCTATTGCCGCAATATAAATCAACGGAGATCTTAAAGATCCTTTGCTAATTCGATGCTGCCACCATAAGAAATCAAATTTGGACGTATGGCATAATTGAATGCTAATTTATTAATAATTAATTATATCTGTACATCCAAATTTAATTTCTCGTGTTGGGAATATTAGATTAAGGGAAATTTTGTACAGACGGTGGGCGATAAAAGCGCGATAGAAGCTCCCAAGCGCACGTTTAACATAGTATTATCAAATATTACATTCGCGGTAATGGGATCGCACTTTGTTTTCATTTATTACTGATATTAAATATTTCGTTATCTTATCATGAAAGACGAAATTTAAACTGATAATCTTATCAGTGGTAGATACTTTGCCAATTATTTATTGTAAAATACTGTCTTACTTTGTTCAAAAATAAAAAATTTATGAAAAAGGTCTTTGTCTTTACAAGAAGTAATTAATTTAAGATTTATTTTTTTTTATTTTGAGAGAATATTATAATTAAAAGAAAATTTAATACGATACTTCTTTTTTTACAAACAGATTATCAATATATTTGTTAGTCAAATATTCAGAAGCCAAATAGATTGAAAACACATACAAATAAAACACATATCAAATAAATAAAAAATTAGAAGAAAATGAGAGATATAAAAATATCATTTAAAAAATATATATATCGCGTTATAGTATTATACATCAGTATATGAAATATAATATAAATAATATAAATAATAATATGAATACATATATATGCGTAAAGAATATAACTTACATAGCGTTAACATTGAGACAAATTGTAGCATTGTTCATATCTTGCGAAACTTATAAGCGAAGGAATGCGTGTGCTAGAGAGTAGGTTTATATAGAGTAGACATAAAACATTTCTATCTCTATTTTATCTGCATAATATAAAAAATGCCTTGATATTATTAAAATTAAGTGCAAGGCTCGCGATCGTAATATGTTTTTGTAGAGTGTTGCACGCTAGAAGCGCAATTACAAGCTTATTTTTCTTTGCTTCTCGCCATTATACACCGCCATACATCATTCTCGTTTAGAACTTGTGACGAAGTCGCGCGATCTTGGCCACGTGTTCTATTAATAATCGTTATTAGCATGTTAAGGTGAGTGATATTTATAATTATATATACCTCGTAAAGAGAATTGCTGACAACACTCGTGACATGATGTCTTGCGCGAATATCAAGCGATCGATGCATACGTAATATGCAACGTATTATCGATTTGCCACTTTCTCTATTCCTCTCTCTTCTTCTTTCTTTTTCTCTCCTTTTTTCTTTTTTTCTTCCTTTCTCTCTTTCTTTCTGAGCAAAATTACGAATATGTCGTAAATATCACGCACGTCATGCCGTGTGAATGCGTGACTTAAACGGGGACGAAAATGTTAAAAAATTGTTAAACTAGCAAAAAAATGCTACGAAATTAGTTATCTAGACATATTTTAAGAAATAAGAGGAAAATATCTCGCGTGTGTAAAACTTTTTAAAATAATTATATTTTTATTTTAATAAGCCTTTTGAATTAGACTGCATACAAGTTGTGCACAAATTAAATATATATCGTCACAATATCACATTTAAAGTGATTAAAATTTTATCTTACTTAAATTAAATCAAAAATTATATCTAACATTTAATAAGCGTATGTACATACAAAACGTACATAATTTTTTTAAGTTTTTTTTTTTATTTATATAAGAGAAATTTACAAAAAAAAAAAATTTTATATATGTACATTCATTACATGTAATGTAATGTTTTTGTATTTATAAATTTATTTATTTATATTTTTTTATTCATATAATATAATTTATTCACACAATCTTACTTGAATCACATTTCTGATTAAAAGGATATATTTAGAATGTTAAAAAACTCTCTCTGTAAGGATCACTGTACGCGATACAAATGCGGACGAAAAGGTATTTTTCCGAGTATATCAGCAAGTCCAATCAGATTTCTCAGCGAGTTGTGCGCATATTATTTTTAGTTCGCCTACACTCGACATTTCGCCAGTTGGTAAAAGATCGAGCGCGGAAATACATACGAAGGTCCCGCGTTGAAATGGCAAGGACGAAATTATCATGAGCAGAACACGACCTACGTGAGATCTCTGAATATTCTCGCACGCGGTAACGTTCACTAGACTGTTGCTGCAGTTCGCCGCAAGAAGGATATTAATTGGAAATTTCGTACAAATGCTACTTGCTTTGGAATACATGCTCAAGCAATTATGTATTTACATGAAACATGCGTATCCTGTCAGGGGATAGTTACTACCACTATGTATTCATAGAAAAATTCCATAACAATAAAGATACTAAACAAAAGCAAGTGCATAAACAGATTATTCTATATTTTCATTTATAATTTTATTCATTTTTG
>JBCJKF010122347.1:0-10174 GCA_039654545.1 Plocamopherus ceylonicus | reverse complement strand
AGAGAGAGAGAGAGAGAGAGAGAGAGAGAGAGAGAGAGAGAGAGAAAGAGGGAGAGAGAAAGAGGGAGAGAGAGAGAGAGAGGGGAGGGCGGGGGTGAGGATTCAAACCAAACCCGAAACACCTGGACAATATTATTAATTAATTAATGGCCTTTTCCGTCGGAGCTGACGATCTTGTAGTAATTTCATTGCTACTCCTGGGATTGTAACTAAATCTAAGGGGAGTATGTGTGCCCAGCCACCCTCCCTTCCCCTATGATGTTTGCCTCCTCTACTTGAATTCAGATTAAGGAACTTGTCAATAAGTTCAATAAGTCTGAGGTACTTGTACAAGAGATTGTAGGGGTGCATGAAACCGAAATGTACATGTACAGTACAGTAACTATTTTGGTAAAATCGAATTTTCGCAGGCTGAGGGCTGAAATGACCTGCTCTTTTCTAATCACCAAAGGGTTCTCCTAGTTTATAATCCATCTCCGATGGGACTGGACATTCATTCATCCTGCCTACCACAGGACGGGGAGGCAGAAAACCTCCGAAAAATAAGGATTTTAAATCAAGCTTGCACAGCGGGGGATCGAACCCCTGACCTTTGGTTTGATGGCCCTGTCCCCTAACCACTGAGCTACATGGACAATACAAATATATAAATATATAAATAAATAAAAAACCAAGAAAAACAAAACAGGTTCATTAAAGAATTAACAACAGGAACCCAACAAAAACAAACATCTAAAACAGGAACAAAAGCAAACCAACAAAAGACAAAGATAGATGGCCAATTTGCATCAAATTTATTCCTCTCAGCCATACAACACCAGATGGATGGTTAAAACAATATGATATTTCTTCTATGCAAAAACTTTCATTTCGTATGAGCGATTTGACAATACATATATTTCATTTTTGCTTGTTCGTCCTGTACATTTTCACCGTCAAACAGTACTAAAATAATAAAATACATTAACAATCATAATTTGTCTCAATACACAACATCATAACAGCCATAAAATAACCCACGAAATATTTTCTGTGACTTAGAATTCATACTTGTAGAAATCAAGATAAAAACACAGCATTCAAACAACCTTCCAATTCAGTTCTTACACTTCAGACTTATGTCGCTACAGTAAGTAAAAAAAAAGCACTACCAGTACCAAAGAAATGGTATAGGAAACTGAACAAATATTTGCCGGGACTGAAAAAGATCCCTAGACTGGTTCTTAAACGAGAGAAAAAACCCAATGAGAACATGAAAATTACAAGATACAAATGCACATGAGTAAATGACCCACAGTGATCCTACGGGTAAACTACTAGTAGCCGTGGAAGGAGCAAAGCTGGAATCATACTTATAAGGCCAGGGCTGCTCTATGTACAGCAGTCAGAGCAATCACCCAATCAACAAGTGGCTCTTCAAAATTATGCAAATTGCAATGCAACAATTTTGAATGCTTTGATTTACTGGGTCAAACAATCACTCTTGGTAATCGGCCCCAATTGATTTTCAATATCCTAACAATTAGGCCTATCCTTCAGAACAAGGAAGCTCCTTCCACTTTGAATAAATTGAAAAGTTAAAAACATATACACTAAAATTGAATGCTGTTGAAGAAGAATATTTTCTGTTGTTGCGGCAAGTTTAAAAAAAAAAAGACATAAAAAAAACCAAAAAACAACAAAACACAAAAAATACAGTAGATAGGTTAATTACATTTACATAATAGAATGAGTGAATTTGGTGAACTCAAATTTATAAATGATACAATTTTAACCCAGAAGAACAAGCATAAGTTAGTTCATAATAAAATGATCTTGGTTCAACTATACTGTGCTTCAATCTATGCCTACAATGCTGGCAATGAGTGAAATCAAACAATAGAAAGACTGCCTAGCAATCTATGAAGTGCCTCTAAAGACTGATGAATTGTCTTCTTTCCTGCAGCCTGTGATCTACCGGTATGATCTTCTTTGGTTGTATTTGGCAGGTGACTGCAATTTTTAAGTGATTTCATGTCAACCCAAAAAACAGAACAAAATAAAAAAAAACACTCAAACCTATGAAAAAAACCAACAGCAAAACATGCAACAGTACTAAATGAAATCAAACGAGTACAGAAAAGCAAAATACATGTGATCATTGTTTAGCACACCATAACATTGAAAATGCTCATACATGATTTTCCAGCTTCCTTTGCTTCATATAAAAAAGCAGTTTCCTTTCAGGACCCCTTGACAACAGTGGTCACCAACTTATGATGAAACTGAAACTGAAAGGCAGCTAGCATGTTTATATATACAAATATAACAAGAACATTTGTTTTAGAGGACTTGCGCTTTGGTGGAACCTTTAGATATTGGTTAATCGAGCAATGCCATTATATTCTTTAACAGCATGCATTTTGGGGTTTAGTTCTTTTTTCCAGCTTGAATCAGTCAAATCATATCCTATTTCAAATTAAAATATTGCACAGCAACAATAACAGAGTAACAAGAAAAAGAAAAAAAAAAAATTCCAAAGGCGACTTTCCCCTCTAAACAAATAATAAACTCCACCCCGCCCCCTTCCCCTCCCCACACATACATAAAAATAATTTTAAAAATAATTAAAATAAAAAAATGTAAAAGTGGCAGCAAACAACAGCCCAAACTAATTACAGGAAAACTCCATTGAATTAAACATTCAGGAAAAAAGCATTACACCATTACAATAGTGTTCTACTACATGTAAAGAAATCAAAATACTTCCTGCATTATGCATTTTCAACTATTTCAAGATTAGTGATGTTCATTCAGAAATCAGATATATGTATTTGGGCAAAATGCTTCTGTTTCGCTGTATCTGTATTGCATTGGCCTGGAACACTGGTATTGTACCCTTGGTCCAAAGCTTACTTCATTTGTTAAAAAGTTTCACAGGCTAAATGAAACATCACCTAATTACAATGCAACTTTTAAAAGTTAGACTTGGAAGATAAAATATAAATAAAATGTATAAAACATTAAGGGGGGTGGGGGGGGGGGGGATGCGATTCACTTTAACAGGATGTACTCTTGATAATGTAAATGGTGCTCATAAATGAAAGGTAATGTAGTTGAAATGAAAATCTTTGAAAGACTTTGATGTGAGCGCAAGCCATACAGGAAACGTTTTCCTTCATTTTAGGAAATAAATCACTTCAAATTTTTCACTATAAGAACTTGGCTTCCTTATTACCAGGATTGCATAATGGATTTCTATAAAGGTAGTTCTAAAAATGATTTTAAGACAAAATAAAAAAAAGGAATGACTTGACAAAAGAAATCATCACTTCGAAGTAGCCTTAAGACTCCCAAAGCAAAATTCTAATAAACAACTCATTATTCTATGAACCAAAATTTCCCAATCACACAAGAGGATTCCTTATTCTCACTTTTCATAAACTTTGAAGGCTTTTCTTCCCCCACACACTTTGTTCTAGATATCTTAACTTGTTGGCCATCAGTAGTGACTGATATATTCAAAATGTAATTGAATAACACCCCCCCCCCCCCGACACACACAAAATCCCAAACAGGAAATAGTCCACCCAAACACTGGCATAACATCCCCATGCCAATCTCACTTAAGGGTAATATCAAATAAATGAGAAGAAAATAAAAATACTTCTTCAACACCCTGGTAGTGCATGTCTAATGATAGTCCCATGATGACTTTACTTTTCCTCACATGTTCCCTGAAAGTAAAACTGCAGTATCCTCTCCAATTAAATACCACCCCACCCGCACACTCCCATAAATCTGAACAGTTAAAAACACACGAAATCAGCTGAAAATGTGAGAAAATCAAAACAAAACGACGGAATGTCTAGCAATGAGACTACGGTATATTTGCATGAAGAAAAGAAAGTCATGGATGACTTGAATGGCCAGAGTATCTTATGTCAGAGTTATCTGACATTTCACAAATAATGTTAACTTGTGCATAAAAGTCACTTTAAATAAGAGATCACAAAGATTAAACCAATAAATACAATAATCAAACACACAGAAATACTTCAAAGTAAAGAATTAAAACCATATGTACCAGAATCTCGACAAATTACAGATAAACCTTACCACACTGAAAGGAAACAAAATGAAACAAACTGAATTCAAATACTGCTGATGTAAACCAAACTTTTTTTTCAAATCACAGATACATATTTAAAGTAAATTCAATTCAAAAGAAACGACTTCCTTTAAATTGAAACATATTACAATGAACTGTATTTATCTAGACAGTGAAAGTAAGTCAGCTTTGCAATCAAACCATGACAAATATCCCTGACATCAATACAGCAAAGTATCACATACAGAAATAGATCTGGATGCATTACAAACCCTGGTTTGAACAATGGCCAATAGCACTCACTTATGTTCTGATTTGGAACAATCGAAAAGATGAATAATTGATCTACATCCCAACTCAAATGAAAATATTGCATGACAACAATTACAATTTAACAATATAAAGAATTTCCCAAGGCAGCTTCCCCCTTTTCACAAAAACCCCCAAAACAAAACAAAAAACAACTAACAACCACAAACACAAAAATGACAGCAAACAGCTCAAACTATCTCAAGTGGAATTTATTCATTGAAAATAAACTTTCGGTAAAAATTAATATTTCCTTAAGCTCTGCTTTTCCTCTTCTTCAGCATATACAAAAATGTTTGGATCAGATATAACTATAACCGCCTAACTTAGACTATGGAATAAAAATATATTGAATAGTAACATTCTCAGAACTTTTTATCTTTCCAAAATGTATGATTTTAATTGTTTACATGATGTGAATACTATTCTTTTGTTGTGACGATTAAGGCCTTGCTTGGTTCTATTAACTCCAGCAAGTGTGGGATCTGTTAGTAGACGCATAGGATTTGTCCACTGCCCATTGCCCACTGCTGCAAAAAACTAAAGATAACAAGAGGCCTTTCTATGGACCTCATACCCAACAGTTAAAATGGATCTACTCAATACTCAATTTGTCTGGTCTTGGAACCTGGAAGTTAATCTTAAGCTGATTCTGTCATACAAAACAAACAAAAAAGCACATGAAAGCAAACAGAGGTGAATACTAATTGAGAAAAGTGATCAATTCCACCAAGGATTGAATCTACAATCTACACAGTAGTTTCTCGTTTCCCATGCTGAGACATCAAGGACGAGGGAGAAGGGGATCTATGTGTTGAAAACAAAAAATCTGAAATTATTTTTTAAAGCAATAATATTTAAAATAAAAAGTCCCAAACACCGTTCTCTTTAAATTATTTCCTGATTAAATCAGAAAGTCTCAGAAAACCTACAAAAAATTTAAAAAATTGAAATCCTTTGTTCTTTCAGCTATTAATACAACAATGGTTGATGAATACATGATAATATAAAAGTAAATTTCTCCATGAATTTTACTTATTTTTAATGATTGGTTTATGTGATATGAAATGCTTTGAGCTCTCCTTTCTTTTTTTCCTTAAAATTACATGAAAAAAAAAATCCCAATGTAGGTGAATACAAAATATTTTACACTCTATATTTAATAAAGATTTAACAAATTATCATTTAATTTGCTCATGAAAAAAATAGGCTGCAAGAAATTAGAGAGAAACTATGATTTGCCTTTCAGCAATTTACTTTAAAAGTCCTTAAAACAATAAACATGGTAAAAAAAACTACAACTTCAAGCTTAGCTTTAGACTGCAGCAACAACAACATGTTTTATTTTCAAAGAAATCTCCCTAATCCAAAATTTGGTAATCTGAATGTCCCACTTATCCGAACGAATAGGCGAGAACAGATTTTGTTATTATTTTTAAGTAGACAAATCTGAAATACATGATCGCGTGTCCAAATGCTTGATTCACGGACATATCATTATTTTTTGTCACACTAATCCAAACCTTTTCTTCTTTATATCGACGGCAAAAAAAAAAAAAAGACTCATCTTGATTGGTAAGTCTAGATTTTGTTTTCCTGGTCGTCTGGTGACACAATTGCACCATTTTTCACGCTGATCTAGACAGTTTGGCATTGCCACATACCCTCCGGTCTGGACATCTCCTAAATGGTAAACTTTCACAGCTATCGTTAAGTGAGTCAGAGTAAGCTAGCAAACGCCAATTGGTCATCTTGAAACTGATTTTTCACCCTTATGATGGAATGCCTGTATGCTTACATGGTCGTCGCTGATTCACTAATATGAAAAATTCAATATTCCAAACAAATTGTCAGGAATGGGAGAGTTTGTATAAGCATGAGCCTGAAGTAAAGTCTTCAGGGGAACAAGGACATTATTGTTTTGTTTAAAGCAGGAGTAAATATCTCTTATGATTAACTTTGATTTTATAGAAACAAGAACAAAGTGACTTTTCTTTTCAAAACCTATTTTAACTCAAAACTCAATGATATGAAGATCAATATACATATTCAATTCACATGAATGGATGATTAACAATTTGGTAAACAAAAGCATACATTCCAATCCATGCCTTCATTTTTTTCAAGTCTATTTGATGCATTCACATTTCCAATAATGAACACAAACTCAAAAGCACCCTAAGTATATACAAATCATAATTTTCACTAACAATGCAGAAACTAGTACAAGCAAATGGTAATTTCAGAAAGTAGTAAATACATACAATTAATTTGTTGTTGCCTTATTAAGACAGCTGATGAGTATGTACACAGGGAAATAAATTTCACATCCAAATTAATATAAACATTTGTGACAATCATACAACCATTCTTGATGAGGATTTTTTTTTTTTCAAACAATGCACATTTCATACTTAAAATTTATAACTTAATGCATATGGTAGAATACAGTGTTCTAAAGATCACACCAGACTACATAATAACTACAAAAGTGTCACCACTTAAAACATTCACCTTGCAGTGACTATGGCATAATCCACAAAATAAATTCATAATTCATCAATATTTATCTCAGAAAAAACGTTTTCTCCATTTCATTCATATATCCTTTTTAATGCTTTTGCTGATTTTACTGAAAAATAATACAACAAACACAGAGTCTGCCCAAGCCTTGCCATTTCTCTGTCTTTAAAAAAAAAAAAGACATTATGAATAGAGGAGGCAGGAAGTCTCATTATTAAGTAGAAGTCTTTCACTCTGCAACTGGCAATCAGACTGATGAAATAGGATAATCTTTTGTAAACCAAGCATCATACCAGTGAGTAAGCACGCAAACAACCAAATGGAAATAATACATGATCAATGCATCCTCCAGAGATCTAGTAGGCAAATCAAAAGTTATATTACCCTTCTCAAGTTTTATGCTTTTGTTTTTTTTTTTGGCAATGTTATCTTTCATGACAAAACAAGATAACCACACTATAGATTGATCCTCTAACACTACTAACTAGAAATACATAAGGAAATTAAAAAGAGAGAATGACAGGAAAATTCAGATGTTTTTAAATGTTACAAAAGGAAGGAAAAAAAATAAAGAAAGAGGCCAGGGAGAAGGAAAAGAAGGCATTCGCCTTATCGTATTTCTAGCTTTCACACTGAGACTTATAGCTTTCAAAGAAATGAAAAGATATGTCAATGGAAAGGAAAGAGGGATAAAGGAGCAGTAACCATAGAGGTACAGAACAAAGGGCCAGTGACAAGCACTGACACACAATGACTGTTTTCCCGCCTATGGGTGCTGCTCAAATTACATGTTTTAAAAGCGTCTTGACAGTGTCACTGAGGACACCATTTTATACCTGTAAGTTTAACAATTGAGGTATAAATAAATAAAGATGTGTGTATATATATCATATATATATATATTTGTATATATTTATTTATATAGGTGTATATGTATATAAATAAACATAATTTAACATTTCTAAAAATGACCTGTTTAAAAAAAAAACATTTCCATGATGCCCCAGCCATCAGCCTACAAATGGTGGGGGTGTTAGGAAGTTAGTCACTGAACTATATCTGACATGAACGATGTTGCTTCTAGGAGGCCAAATCTGAGAGATAAAGGGAGTCAATGGAATCAGAGAGACAATTAAGAGGCTGAGCATCTATGTACAATCAAAAGCCATCATTAGTGGTGGTTCTGACCTCCTCCCCCACCTGCTGCTCCTGAGCCTCCCCCGGAAGATGTTTCCATGCTGTGGTTGCCATCTGTACACAAGTGATTGAAAAAAAAAAAGGTGTATAAACAAATTTTTAACTCAATGACTACCAAAGCTCTGACTGTAGGTTATGTTTAGGATAATCAAGAAAGCAGAAAGTTTTCACAAAGTTTCAATAAATATAAATAGCCTGGATGTCTTAAGTCTTTCTGAATGTGGATGGATTAGAACGTAAAACTGAAGGCCTAAAAATATGTTTGGAATAGAGCAGTGCGGGTTGAAAAAAAGATTGAAAGCTTCTATAACTTTTAGTAAACACATTGTAAAAAATTAACTTTTTGCAATAGAGAGCTTGTTCTGGTTTCAAACAAAACTAGAAAGATTGGCCTAGTGAAGAACATGACGGCAGTACTGTACTGTATATACAATTGTTCTATGGTTATGATGTGAAACAACTGTACTATGAAGTACATTGACCATGATCACAACCATGCAATATTTTATATTGGTGGAATGAATCTGAATCATACATACCATTATGGTTTTGCATAGCACTTTGTCTGTCTCTCTCCCTCTCTCTTGTTTCGTACTCCATTACTTCATTGTATATTAAAGCTGAAATTAAAAGTAGGAAAAAAAAAAAAAGATCACAGTTGTAAAATATAGGCATTTGCAAAAATGTGCCTCAAGTGATTAAAACATCAGAACATTATTATAATGGCTTAAAAGATGACCTGTTTCCTTTATAGAAAAAAGCGAGTTTATTGAAACCGGTAAATGTCATTAAAAATAATCAAATGCGATCCTATTTGCAATGACCATTTATCTCAATATTGGTGATCATATGAACATTTGCCTGGATTATGCCCAACGAATGAGTCAAGTAATACACAAATTATTTCAGACTGCAAAGGTGGTACAGAGTATTGTACATACTTTTCCATTCTTCCACTGTATGCTCTCTCTCATCAACAGCATGATCGTAATGGCCTGGGGCGGGCTGCAACATGGAATGATAGAATGGATTAGGGGTTTGAAACACTTGAGTAACCATAAACATCAACATTTTAGTTATAAAATCTGAATAGAGAGAATGCTCTTTTAGCTATGTGAAGCCATTACCTTATGTCATAAATTCAAGATATTAACAAAACTGCCATTTCTACTTGATATTAGGCCTTTATTCTCGATTCACAGTTGACTGTACGAAGCCCGATTTTCACATGAGCAGAGATAGACCCTCATAGAGAAGAACATAGCATAAAGGCCATGCTTTGAGCATGGATAGCATATAAGATTGTGTATGTGTGTGTGTGTGTGTGTGTGTGTGTGTGTGTGTGTGTTTGTGAGGACAATACTTGTGGCTTTATACATCTAAACTTTTCTTTTTGATATGAATGAATCATCAAGCTTCTAAACAAACAAAAAATGAAAAATCTCAGCTTGAATAGAGTATTGAAATAGACAACATATATTTTGAAGCTTACCCCATTCACTTCCCGCTCATCATACCAGACATTGATGTAGGCATGATTAAGAGCCTCATCAACAGAGATTCGTCTTTCTGGATCTATCACTAACATTCTGGAAAGTAGATCACGGGCAACAGATGCTCGCAAACCAGGATGCTCTGTTGAAAAAATGCATGGAGAAGGAAACCATTACTGACTTATCTCTAAACGATGAGTGAATTTTCCACGCAAAATAGAAACAGAAACAGCAACAAGACATCCCTCAGCCAGCTATTAAAAGGTAAAAAACAAAACAAAAGCAAGTCAGACCTGCATTAGTCCATGACCCTTAATTCATTTGTGCATAATGAATATTATACTAACACCTTACAAATGAAATAAAAGCAAGTCCAGGACACATAAAAAGAAAAAAACAACAAAAAAACCAAAACAAAACAAAACAAAAAACCACACAAAAAAAACCCCAACAAAAACAAACAAAAATAATCTATCCTTTATTGAAAATAAAATTTTAGATCTTTATCCATCTATCACATACAGTAGAACCCAGATATCTCGACGTCTCTTAAGTCGACTTT
>JBCJKF010122236.1:0-10174 GCA_039654545.1 Plocamopherus ceylonicus | reverse complement strand
TTTATATACAATTCTTAAAAACCCTGTCGCACAATTCATTTGCTATGTGTATATCATGTACATAATTCTCAATAAACATTGTTCGGAAAACACACACCAACTTGGGTTGGCTCCATTCCCTTCGCCATAACACATGTAATTAAAAGTCCCAACGGTCTTTCAGTCTATTGACAGTCAGATGACTAACTAGATGCAATGACACTTAGCCAGGAGTGGGGTGCAAGCGTGACTTAACCTCAGAACACCACATATAATTTGTCACCACCCTTACCATGGTAAAATGATAATTGTTATATTTATTGTTATTTTTTATTTAAATATTTATTTATCCCCAAAGGGAAATTTGTCTTATGGTTTTAGACTGAAAACAGAGCGTCAGCCGCAGATACTAGATCAGCACAACGAACAGAGGCAATAAGTGTAAATAACCTTGCAAAAGGGTTAAACAACAAATAACAGTGGTTTTTGAAGGGGACCAAGTAAGCAGTCACCCATCTGAACAGTGACCATGGTCAATACATTGACTCAACTCATTGTCAATTTGTATTCACTGCTGAGCCATCGACGCCACTTGAACTGAACATGAAGTGCTTCTATCTAGGCTTTGACTAGAAGCCCAAGCTCTTGATATACACGCCAGCAAGAATGAAAATTTACCAATTCATTCATATGTATTCGGTTGATCACAAGGAACATATGGGTTCATTATGACACTGAGGAAATGGAAAATGGTGTGAAACCGCCTTTTGTTAGGGAATTTACAGTTCTGCTATTCACAACATATTGCTGCAAATTACTTCATACGTTCAACTTCATCTACCATTTCCAGGATTTGATTGCTTGATTAAATAATTGGTCAGAAATCACATCGGTCAACTACAGTAGTGATCATGCAGTTGTGATGCAGGTGAAAGAGGGACCAAAAAAAAGAAAGAAAAAAAAAGAAAAGAAAATTAAAGGAAAACAAATCTTACTTATGAAGCATATATTCAACAATCCATACTATGAGCACCACGGTACACAAGGAAGGCACATAAAGTTGACTGTTAATCCTTTTTTTCTGTGCTGCAACATAGCCTTTGTCTTCAAAATGGCTGACAAACTCAGTTGAGTATTCTTGTCCAAGTCGTACTTAAAGAAATTCTTTCTAGTATTTTGATATGAGTCCTGAACATTAAAGTCCCCTGCTTGGAATCCTGTATCTTTACTATACTCTATATTGGTTGGGAGATTACATATACATGTATTGGGGAAATATGACAATAGCAACTATAAATATGATAACAAAAAATATACTCCAGAAGTATTTCTGCTCTCTCATCCCAAAAACAGTTTCAAGGGAAAAACATGTCTATATTCTAAAATAAAATGTCCAAATGCCCAAAGTTATTTCATTATAAAAATTATATACAATAATAAGTATAAAGAAAGCCAATTGTAAAAGTTCAAATGCAATTGTGATCAAACATTTGGATTTAGAGTAGGATGCAGTTGAAAGGAGGATAAAAATAAAGAAATCAGACTAATTTAAAAGAAGAATAAAAGAAAAGAAAAAAGAAAAGAAAAGCTCTTTTGAAGCATGTATAGACCATATCAAACTATGAGCACTGCAAAGGGAATATACCTAGAGTTCATTGTTCTTTTATTCTTTCACAAAATCCTTTTTACCAGCTGTAACTACAGGAGACCCCCCCCCCTTCCCCACAGGGGCAAAGCAGAGTCCTGATTTCATGTATGTAAAGTACTCATAAATTTCAGATTATACAAATGCCATTGGTAACAAATGTCTCAAGTTATTTCATAATTAATCACATACAATATGATGGGTGCTAATGCTAAAAATTAAAAATTAAAATAAAATAGAATTGGCCAATCTAAATGCTCGACATGTAATGGCAACAGAATTTGCCTTTATATGTAACACAGCTCTCCTCTTGAATTGAAGACAATAACAATAACCGTAACATCTGCCTGCAAGGAAGAGGCAGACCTTTCACTTCACATCCTCTATTCACCCCAACGACGAATATGAGACAAGGAAATGGAGGATTTTGACAAAAACCAGCACTGGAATAAACGATGAGTGTCATTAGTCTCTGACATAGAGCTCTAACATTTACTTACAGAAGAAATTGAGCAGCAGTTGAGTTATTACACGTGTACCACTGACTTCATTAAGGCCAGCCCCGGCCACAAAGAATCTAAGTCAAGATCGGAAATGTTTAATGCCCTTTTTAAAAGAACAAACTGCCATATCATACATGTAACAAATTGGGAGAAGGAAAACAACTTTCAAAACTCCCAGTCTCCCTGTAAATGGAATATGGGAAAAATTACGCCTCATCAGTTACACCTTTTGATATACATACTCCTCTATTTCCTAATTACAAATTATTACTATTAGGGACTGAAACATGATGGCAAATAAAAAAGCTGAATGATGTTCAAATGAATTCAAAAATCAACCGGATTTGAAATTCCACCATTATGTATTACTGTCTTATGGCACTTTAAGTTTCCTACAATTCTGGAGATGTATTATGATAAATATTTTCAATATCAACCTTCATAGCCTTGCTAATGGAATGTTTTAGTTTTATCTTATATACAAATTTTGATATATAAATATTATATATATATGTATATATATATATACACATAGATATATATCTATATCGTTTAAAGAGTCTGTCATATACTCTTCTCCACTGATATCTTTTTGTCATCATGAGAAAGTGCTCCATTTTCAATGGCCATGTCTGACATGCCTGCAGGCCCAGTTGAAGTTTGTACAATATTGTCTGTTATCTGCACTCCTTCTTCTTGCATAAGTCTAGAAGAAGTACTGGTAGTTAAAACAACTCCATTGCAGGAAGAGCTCACAGATTTCTGCGTATCAAAAGCACCACTAACACCTTCTTGACAGCCTTTGGAAATGTAACTTTTGCTTGATAATCGAATCGGTTTTTCCTCTCCAGATCCCGAAACCGTTGACACAAAAAATGGATCATTCTTAAACACAAAATTCTTTGGCTTGTTCAACTCTTCCTCTGAAACTTGAATGTCATTGTGAATTTCTTTTATAAGGGCATCTGGGAGAAGAAGAAGAGAAAAAAAAAAGGATGACAAAGAAGTATTTAACAATTTTTCTTCCTACTGGATATATTTATTTCCTCATGATCAATAATAAAATTGCCAGTTGCTACGTAGCTCCACACATGCAGTGACAAACTAGACCTTGTCTCCCAAATTTTCTTCATTCCCTCTAATGAACATATCAAGAAGTAATCTTACACAAATGACAAATTTTAATCCTCCAGTACATAGTAACTACTAGTCATTTGAGCTGCTTTCCTTGCCTTCTCATTACTGGTACGTCTTTGTTGTCATCTATCATTCAGAAAAGATAGGCTTTCTGCAGCCTCAACCAATTAGAGCAAAGGAGTAATTTCTTGGTGGCCAAAGCATTCACTCTCTATTCTTTACAGTAGTATTGAGGGAAAGTCTTATTTTCAAAATATCCTAAAAATACAAAGAATTGCCTGTCTTGTAATATGTTTCCTTAATAGAAACTTTAATAGGTCTTGTGTAGATGTAAGGTATGAAAGAAAGGTTAGTTTTTTGTTTCATTACCACAAGGTAAAAATACCTACCTAACGAATCAAAATTACACATCGGGCGTACATAGCCTAGGATAACAACCCTCAAGTTTTCACCATAAAAATCTTGATCAAACTGCTTCAATATATGAGTCTCCTGTCAAACAAATGGAGAAAAAAAAATTGTTTATAACAAGAGAAATGCAAAGCAAAATGGATTTAATGTATATCTTATGGCATAATATATGCTAGGGACAATGACAAGAAGAAAAGTACAATGTAGTCTTTTCAACCTTTCCGCTCGGAGGGCTCAGACAGTGACATATTAAATCTATCACTTTCAGAATAGGATGCAAGTCTATAGCAGAATACTTTCCTCGCCAAAGCTGAACCCATTTTCACTTGGGTCAATTGAAGCAACGGGTAAAGCTTCTTGCTTAAGGAAAGAATATATATATATATGTCACTCTTGGTGGTCGGAAAGCAGCCTAACTGGGCACTTAGGCGATAGAGAGGATAGTGTCTATGCCGTAACATCAACCGACTAGGAAGATCTTGCAGGGAAGGAACTAGTCCACCTTAGGACTCCAACCACTCATCCTCCTTTAACTTACAGAGTTTTCAGATATCTATTTGAAGTTTACAGCACATCTTGAAACTTGATTGCCATGAGTGGATGAAGATCATCTTGCGAAGTTTTTTAATCATTTTATAGTTTACCAGCCATGCCACCAATTTCAGCAAGTTCCAAGATGCCCCTGTCCACCACCAGACAGACACCATTTTTTAGCGACAAAGAGGGACTCCAGTCGTGACAGACCTAACTAGAATGGTCACTCAGACCCATGTGCATTGTCTGCGTAAATCTCTAGACAGTCATTCATTTTAACCAACCACCTTGTCAAGGCAAATTATGCTGTCTTGCGAAATCGACCAATTTGACATGTCTGTACACCAAAGTCCAAATCAAGGCCACACCTCTCTGGTCACATAGATGCATTTGATTGGCTTGAAAGTGGACTAGCCAGGACACCATGCATTTGTTATTACTTGTTCCCAACCAAAAGGGTGGGAAAATTACTAAAGGGAGCAATGCTTTAGACACTGTAGTACATGTACTTTAGTAAACTATAGTATGGCAATTGTTCATAGCCACATTATCTATAAGTAGTTGACATTTCTCACATTTTTGATTAACAACATGCCAACAAACAGGGCACCAAGGCGGCAGATTGCTTTTGGAGCCAGCAATCAGAGTAGAGTGACAATTCTGACAGGAAAAAATCGGTTTCGTTGAAAGAGTGGGCACTTAGGCGAAAGACTTTCTCATGAAAATTACTGTATCTCACTAATCTCGGAGGAATCTTCTGGAGGTATGATAATTGGCTTTTTTATATGTAAGCTCAGATGTAAAAATTCAACCTCCATGCCAAACCATGAGAATTACGAGCAATATTAGTAGACTTGCATCTGAAGTGGTAGAAAAGAAAAAATTAAAGTCATCAATTTCACTCTAAATGAGGATTCAGCAATGCAACTGTATCATTTATATAATGATTTAAATCAAATGATCATTAAAAAAAAAAAAAAAAAAAAAAACCCAAATAAACCCAAAAACTAAAAATATTATACCCTACCCCACCCCCACAAAAAAAACAAAAACATTCTCTGAACAAAAACCCAACCATTCAGGTGTCCATACTAAAGACTCACCATTGTTTTAACTTTATTGCCATAAAAAACATTCCATCCAACACTAAGAACCATTTTGTGCACATCACAAAAGCCATCAACAGATGCCCATCCATAGTAAACACCACATTGTAGGGTCTCAGGCAACTGACTTACAACATCATTTGGGAAATTAGCTGGAAGGGAAAGGTATAGGAGAAACCTTCAGATTTTATCCACAATGTTGACAGAGAACAAAGGATTCAATGCTAAGAGAAAAAAAAATAAAGAAAAGAAAAAAAGACATTCAACGTACTATCAGCAAGTAATCTGCAAAAAATCTCTCAACAATGCATTTATTTTAAGCATATTGCTGAAACTACATTCAAGAAAGTCTAATATACATATTCTGTCAGACAGGTATTTGACTCATTATATGCAGATATATATGACAATGTATCAAATCACTTATATGTAAGAAAAATTTGTTAATATAGCATTACATGTTATAAAAAGTAAGATAACCTTGAATCGGATTAGGGCAGCTCGCCCCAATTCCGAACACGCCCCAAGTCCGAACGCATTGAGACTGGTGTTGGAAAAATGAATCTATAGGCCCCTTGACAGGCATCATGATGTACTTCACATTATACTCTACAAGAAAATAAAATATTGTTTTGTCCCATTCACCTGAACTTACATATGTAAATGGTTGATTATGCATGGTTTTTATTATTTTGTAAGTGGCCGTACATCCTCCCCCCTTTCCTTTGCGCGAAATCCTACTTCGACGCTCAAAGGCAAGTGCTCATTGCGTTAAACGTTTTTGTCTTGAATTTGACCATTTTTGTCAATCTTCACCGTTTAAGATGGTGAGGGTTGGTTTAAATTACCATTTTATTAAATGTTTTAGCTAAAATTATTAGTTGGAATTAAAATATAAGTAGATTTGTGTGTTCGGAATGGGGATTTTGGGACCACACAGAAAAAAGTGGGTCATCGCAACAGGAACAGGAGGTTTTTCACAATTCTGAACGGTGAAAGCCTTGGGCCTGATTGTGGTTATTTATTATGCCAAGGTCTTTCTATGAAGATAAGACAATAATATTTAAAATTGTAGATCTATAAACATAATTTCAAGGTGATTATTTATTGCTTTTATGTTTAAATTCATCTCACTTTCATCAAAGCTTGATCACAGGGTAGTAACTTAATTCTAATGTGTTTATCTTACTTTCAATGATGCTTAATCAAAGTACTGCAACTTTATTTTAATGTGATTATTTGTTGCTTTTATGCTCAAAGTACTTTCATTAATGCGTAATGATATTTATTAATTTTTTATTTAATTTTACATGCCACTATTACTACATGAAAAAACATGCAGTATACTGTGTTCGGAATAGGGACCAGGCCGTTCAGAATTGGGGCAAAGCACCTCCATGTCTATTTGATCACTAAGAAAGCGTAGTTTTACCCACAGTACATTGCAAATTGTTTTAAACCAATCATAAATGATGTCCATTGATAGTCTCAGCTCCATATGCAAGAATTGCTTGTTCAAGGGCCCCAAACAAGCCGACTTTGAGGGAGGGGCACGAAAGCATTTGGAATTGGGGCGAGCTACCCTATTTACTTTCATTTTGTTTTGGGTTTCTTTTTGGTATGAAAATTTAACTTCATTGTAAGTAGCACTTTTTATGCTACATTTATTTCACAAATGTAAAGTATTTATAGTCACAAGAAAAAAGGAACACATCTTATTTGATGAATAATTGGACTAGCAATAAGTATTTATTCATTATCTGTTTAAATATGACAGTTGATAGGATATAGTCAAGTAAAGTGGATATTTATATGGCGCCATTTCAATTTACAATGCTCAATGGTGCTTTACAATGCGCACAATATAATAATAGTTAAAAACATCTAAAATCATAATACATGTATGATCACATTGGATCAATACATAGATGAAAAAATAAATAACAAAGTAAAGAGATGGATATTGATGGAAAGACAAATAAGTATAAGAATAAGTATAAGACACAGACAGACAGACAGACATTGGATTGGAAAGCGTAGTGTTGCGGGACAGCAGGAAGGACAGGGAGGAAGAGAGTGAAGGAATAAGGGAGGGAGAGAGCGCAAAGTAGTACGGGGTGCACAGAGGATGACAGACATGGAAATATGTTTAACAAAATATTTTGCATGGGACATTTTTGCTTTTCAATGCTACACAATTGGTAATTGCAAAAAGATAAATTAATTCAGGCCAAAAAATATTCCATCTTTAATTTGCGTTTGAAAGATTGAATATTAGGACTTCATTTAGTTGCTTGGGAAAAAGAGGATTCCATACGAGTGGAGCAGCAATAGAAATGCTTTAGAGGCAAATTTTGTTCTTATTCTTTTTTGAAAGATGATATGTAGTCATTCAACAAGACAAGACACAGGGAGGGGATGGTTTTTTGTTGATTTTTGTTCATTCTGATGCCAAGCTAAAAATAATTACCAGTTGGAATGCCCAAATCTTTGCTGCCTCTTCCAAATCCATTTACCACTGTTCCTTGAGCATAATAGGGGAGGCCATCTATCTGTGACATGGCGAGTACTGGGGACTACCACTTTTCACAGCTTAAAAAAAATAAATTTGAAATAATAAGTTGAACAAAAGGACTGATTTGAGAAAACAATTTTTATATATATATGATTTTTTAAAGATATTTTTGAAGAAAATGAAAAATCACTATATGCTGATATGTAGAAAAGTTTTTATACATTCAAAACCCACTCTGGTCCCCAAGCCTATGGAAGTCTTAAATTTCATTTTGAAACTTCCAACCTCTTTGTCCCAAGCTGTGCAGCTTGACCATGAGCATTTTGCAGCTTTAGGATTAAACCGTAACGCTGAAGATAAACAAGACTTGAAAGAACAAAATTGTATTTGCAGATGCACCTTAAAATATATATATACATCTATGTCTTATTTAGCTCCAAAATAATTTTTTTCCAGGACAGCAGCTTTGAAGACTATTCTCCATGACTTACAGCTGCCAAGGGTTTTTTTTCATGATGGTCCATGTGAGTGTGAAAAGTGGTGCTTGACAAAAATATGGATCTTGAGAAACCTAGACCTATAATCTCACCTTAGATCTAGAACTTAAAAGATGTAGAATCTAAATTACATCTAAATTTCTCAAGATAAGATGTCTGGAATTTTGTGTTGCTGATCAGTGACTGAGGCCCCTAGTTCGTGACTAGTTTCTAGGTGCTTACTAAGACTCTGTATGCTCGCTATGCATAGCTTTGGGGCATTCCTTCTTCCCCAAATAAAAAATATTCATTAGGCTATAATTTATTAAATCTACATATATCTAAATTTAATTCTTTCTAACCATTAGCCATTAGATCTATTATTTACTGTATTATGGCCGTCTGATTGAGGAAAGAGGGGGAATGCCCCAGTCTAGTAAAAGCATTTAAAGAAACAAGCTGCGAGCTAAGGACAGCAGTCGTTGATGACCAGTACCGTAGCACAATCTAGATATCTAGGGGTGTCAGGCCTATTCCAAATGCCCCTTCTGTAACATTTCTCGATGACAAAGTTTAGGCCTATACTAGATCTTTATATACCAGAAAATTCATTAATCTTTTTTTATTTACATACTAAATCTATCTAATACAGTAGTTACAGCCTATTAGTCCGGTCCATGGGAAGCAGCAAAAACGGACTATTAGCCAGAACGGACCGTTTTATTGCGGGGAGAGGACGAAAGCAAGGCCGTCTTCATAGTGTACCAAGATGGCCTTGCAATAGGACACTCACTCTTAGACTTTCGGCCCATCCCGCCTCATAAAATTGGAAAAATGCTGTTAGTAGATCTGGTGTTTCTGGATAAAAGCAGACTATTAGCCAGAACTCAGGAATTCCGAGCGGCCTATTAGAGGGGTTATTTATATAGCAAAAAATAATGTTTCGTCAAAAAAGTGGACTATTAGGCGGAACGGGCGATTAGCCGGAGGACTAATAGGCGGTAACTACTGTACTTGACTATCATGAAGTTTAGAGACTTGTTTCTCCTACCTGGTTGGAGATTATTCTGATGAAAGACATTGAGGTGATAGGATTTGGATTAGGAGGGATCTAGGGTAGTTGCTGCTTTTTCCGTTGTTACCCCAGACCCGGAATCGCCTTGTGCGGCATGGATCGGCAGTATCGAAGTTGGTCTAGGTCTTGATATAAGTCTCAATTGAATTGAAGGCCTGCATAGGTCACTTTTAAAATGGATATTTATCTTCTATCTTTAAAATAAGATTTTCTTTGTATTATAAGCTTATTTAAGTTTTAAATCCTGAAATTTGACAGCAAATAGATTAGAATTAAATTGACAAGAGACTTTTATCAAGATCTAGACTTAAATTTAAGAAAAAGTATCGAATATATTCAATACCGACTACAGTAGTCGGTCTAAGATAGCAGACTAGACTTTACAAGGTCTGGGGTAACAACCGAAAAAAAGGTCTGGGGTAACAACAGAAAAAGCGCCGGGTAGTTAGGGGTAGGGTAGGATTATGGTTAGAGGTAGGGTTAGAGTTAGATATCTAGCGATAGGGCTAGCGGGTAGGGGAACACTTGTGTCCATGGAAGGGGCATTTGGAATAGCTCCCATATCTACATGATAGCAAAGCGTATGGATAGACAAGAGCTGAAAGCGATCACGTGACCACCGTTGAAACAATGCATTGCCCCACGAATCACCTCGGTGGCTTGTCAAGATTCTGAAAGCGCGGTAACGAGGCTCGTTCAGCACTACCGCTAATAGGAAATTGGTAGTTTTGACAACTAAGTATTGGGTTTATTTTAACATTTCAAGCTTATAGGCCTAAGTTCATTTACTTAG